>NQII01000153.1:881132-909101 GCA_002778355.1 Clitarchus hookeri | reverse complement strand
ATCCTCCTATAACAGGGTGCATAAAAGCTTAGGTAATCCACTCCTTAAGCTGAGTCCACAATCAAAATGCATAAGTACAGAGCACAGAATATATTAGTAGAACATTTATACGACCAGAATATTTGTGCGAAATCTATTCAAACTTGAATACATATGAATAATTTTAAGCCAATGAAATTTGGTGGCAAGTTGGACGTCGTTTGGCAGTGTTGGTAAATAATGGATTTTTGTAATAAGATTTTAAGATTATGTTGAAAATTTACTGTTATTAAAAATATTTAGCACTTTTGCTTTTCTATAAAATCTTTGCTTTTGCTATAGTAAACATGTGGATAACCTTTAAAAATCTCTGCTAGTAAACTGCCAACTCTTCTTTTGTCTGCTTTTATATCTTGCAACATTTCTTCATTTCTTCAGCATAACTGTACTTCCATTTTAAATATACAGCTTCGTTGAACATTTTATACTTAGCTCTGATTGGCTGTTGCTCCATACGCCTGCACAAGAAATGAAATGTAACAATTTCCTATGTGTACTATTTCAGGACCTCTCATGCACACGACCTTTTATGCGCAGTTGTGAATCAATAGGTTCGAAAACATGGCCGTAAATTCTTGTGCGCACGACCCATGTTGTGTGATTACGGTTATGCTTTCCATTGTGAACCAAGCTTAAGTTTGAGATATTGTTTCGACACTGTTTCAAATAATTATGCTAGGTACGGTTTGACATATCATCAAAGAAGTCATTAGAGATCGGAAAAGTTACTCTAAGAATCAGGAACAGGAAAGGAATTATCTGTGAGTAGTATAGCGGGACCATCCTTATATTCGCATGGAGTGGAAAATCAAAATCGAGATGGCAAANGGAATTATCTGTGAGTAGTATAGCGGGACCATCCTTATATTCGCATGGAGTGGAAAATCAAAATCGAGATGGCAAACCGGGAATCAAAAAACTCTGGCGCTCTCGAATGAGAGTCCAGAATGTTACCACTGCTCCACCTTGCTTGGTTGCGAACAAATTATACAACTTTCGTTTCTATTAAATTATCATCCTATATAAAATTAAATGTGTACAGAATCTCAAAATTTCACCTACCAGATAAATTGAACAGTTTACCTACAAACGCATAACTTAGTACCCTCCGAGTCTAGTGGCCGGTTTCATCAACAAGGAATAAACTAGGTAGCCCCCAGCAAAGAGACATTTAAGTTTAAGTGGCCCTTCAGGATGTCGAGGTGTTTCGCCATTATAAAACTCATTTTTGTAAGGGCCACTTAGCGGGGGTCGCTTGAAGAAACAAGTTGCAAATATTCTCATGTTGGTAGTAGTGCATTGTGGCCATGTGACTAAACGAACTAATAATAATTAATACCAAAGAAAGGAGAAAAAAATCCTGAAACATTGTGTTTTCCTTCGTTTTGAGCAAACGAATCCTAACAAAGATTTGTTTTTATAATGTACAATTAAGGCTTTATCGTTTGCCTGATAAATATGAAGAATCAATACAAATAGATGTCACTGCGTATACGAAAAATATATGTGTTTTACTTTCGTTTAACTAACCACGTGCACCAAAATTTATGTTAAAATTACGTACGTGAATAGATAAGTTTTTAAATTTCGACGCTACTTTACTATCGTGGAAGTGTTGTGTTGCAATTCTGTGATGTTTATTAGTCATCAGTGCCACGTGTGATTTTTCGCAGCAAAAGTTACAACAGTTCATATAGGCCCTAGAAGTGTGTTATTTGGCTAGTCAGAAGTTAAACTGTTTTATATTTTATCTACGGTACTCAGGTAATGTATTAGTCTTGTTACATATATTTACGTAGCTTTCTTTGAGCAATGGTATTTACAATACTTCATAAAAAGTAATAATTTAGGTTAATGATAAATTTTCAAATGAAACTCTTATCTCGTTTAGGTGCTGATTGAATATTCCCTAATCGTAATGTATATTCCGTACAAAGCCTCGCTAAATTATTTTCAAGAAAATTCTAAAAATCGTATTGCCCTCAGAAAGCAACACTGGGCCTACATTTACTACAAGACCACAAGTCTGCCCAGAATGGTAGGGGGGGGGGGGCAGGTGGGTACATTCTGCCCCGGGTCACACTTCGTGAGGGTGAGGAGCCCCACGAGGTGGAAATAAAAAAAAACTTTCTTGATGTTAATTTACCCCTGTGATCAAACATTGTGCGCATCACCATTCGCTGACTGACTTAACCATGCCGAGCCATCCTGGACATACCCAATGGCAAGCAAGCACTTTGGGGGGGGGGATGCCATCTCTGTTATGCTGCGTGCAGCCCTTACATACAGAGGGGTCATAAAACCAACCCTCATCGGCAAGTAGTACCATAAGTCGGGCAGTTATTACTGCGGAGTTTTCTTCCACAGAGATAGCCCGTGTAACACGACTTGATATCGGTACAACAAGGCGTCGTCGTAGTGCGGATCGTGTGCTGTGATCGCGTGTCATATTTATTCGTGAAGCTGGAAAAGACACTTATAGCAAGACGTAAATGTGGAAAGTAATTTTTGCGCTATCTGTTACTCATATTTTTATCTAATGCTCTTGCATTGAGTAATCGCATCCTAAAAAACATTCCGTGGTTCGATATACAACCGGTTTCAAATATGTATATGCTACTGATTGAGCAGATTGTGGTTAACTTGTTGTTTTTTAATTAATTCAAATATGTAGCTTGGAAAATAACAGCTTATTATTAAATACAGCTGTTTGTGGTGAAAATAACTAGTTGATTTCTTCAGTATTCTTAAACAATTTTATATTTTGTAAATTTTTACTGTGTATTTTTTGTATAATTCTGCAAAGGAAGCGTAATAACTAGTATCCGCATTTACATATTGAGGATAAGCCTACCATTCTCCACACAATCAGTTCACCATAGTTCCTCGTTTTTAAATATATGTTTTGTTATGTACACCTACTAATATTAAATAAAAACATTTCCCCAAACTTTGAGAATCATAAATTTATAGTTTTTCCTGTATTTTATTCAAATCATATACCGAACACGGTGATAACTTATGCTGTAGTTCAGGGGTGATTTTGTTTTATCCGTTTATACAGAGCTTCGTGTTTATTATTGTCCCGTAAGACGTATCGAGCTAGCTTGAATACTTTATGTTTGCTATAAAAAGAAGAGGAAATATTGAGTTAATTCCATGAACTTCTTAAAAACATGCGTGTAATTTCCACGCATAGGCTTATATTTAAAACATTATGGCTTAATAATTATGTAGTAATAGCCGATCTTGCATACTGAACCACATCTTCTCTATTTACGAATCCCAATTCACGCGATAGTTTTAAATTCTAGCCAACGAATAAATTCTAGCCTCTCGTGATACATGTGTCCTCTTTACATTTTGGTAATAATTAATCACAACATCACATAATAAAACCAGCATTTTGGCTTATAGTTATTCAAGGAGGATATCTTCCAGCAGAAACTCTTTTCATTGCTATTTTTATTCACAAATATAATCATGAGTACTATCACAAATTTGTACCATTGATATATTGTCACTTTCCACCAACATNCTATTTTTATTCACAAATATAATCATGAGTACTATCACAAATTTGCACCATTAATATATTAATGTCACTTTCCACGAACACCACAAACTGTGATGTTCTGAGTGATCACCTCCGCAGAAGATTAAAAATAATACTACTCATTGTAACTCTTCAGGAAAAGTCCACAACGCACACAGAGGCGTAACTAGAAACTTGCCACCGCCGATCTCTCAGCCTATGTCCCCGGTAGGTATGTCACGAGATTAGGAACCGAAGTTCCCATAACTCGTTAAGTGGGTTTGAAAATCTAGTTGCAGCCCGACACGCTTGGGTATAATCACAGAGTCGGCGGCGGGCTGCCGTGTTTGTGTTTCAGCTGGGCTCCGGGCCCTGATTTATAGCTGTTCACTACTGTTGCTATCTTAGTAAATTTACGTGTAGATGTATCAGCGAGGGAGTGAAGCTCCCCACTAGTCTTCCGACTGGCGTGTTGTAGTATGGTAGAAACTTGCATGACTTTGGCAATCTTTTACATATAAGGGCCCCATCCAGCATATTTTAATTAACTTATATTTACATGCCACCGATATACAATATTATTCTCGCGATGACCCCTACAATGCACATATTAGAAATACGCAAATCTAAATATAATTTATATGTCAATGCTTACACTGAGGTGACAAAAGTCATGGGATACCTCCTATTATTGTGTCGGACCTCCTTTTGCCAGGTGAAGTGCAGCAAATCGACGTGGCATGGACTCAACAAGTCATTGGAAGTCCCCGGCAGAAATATTGAGCCATGCTGCCTCTATAGACGTNATGGACTCAACAAGTCATTGGAAGTCCCCGGCAGAAATATTGAGCCATGCTGCCTCTATAGACGTCCATAATTGCAGGAATTTGTGCACGAATTGATTTCTCGATTAGGTCCCATAAATGTTTAATGGGATAATCCAGAATTTTCTTCAAACCAATCGTGAACAGTTGTGGCCCGGTAAAGTGGTGCATTATCTTCCATAAAAATTCCATCGTTGTTTGGGTACATNACCAATCGTGAACAGTTGTGGCCCGGTAAAGTGGTGCATTATCTTCCATAAAAATTCCATCGTTGTTTGGGTACATCAAGTCCATGAATGACTGCAAGTGGTCACCAAGTAGCTGAACATAACCCTTTCCAGTCAATGATCGGTTCAGTTGGACCAGAAGACCCAGTTCATTCCATGTAAAAACAGCCCACACCATTATGGAGCCACCACCAGCCTGCACAGTTCCTTGTTGACAACTTGGGTCCATGGATTCGTGGGGTCTGCGCCACACTCGAACCCTACCATCAGCTCTTACCAACTGAAATCGGGACTCATCTGACCAAGCCACGGTTTTCCAGTCGTCTAGGGTCCAACCGATATGGTCACGAGCCCAGGAGAGGCGCTGCAGGCGATGTCGTGCTGTTAGTAAAGGCACTCGAGTCGGTCTTCTGCTGGCATAGCCCAGTACAGCCAAAGTTCGCCGCACTGTCCTAACGGACACGTCCGTCGTACGTTCCACATTGATTCCTGCGGTTATTTCACGCAGTGTTGCTTGTCTGTTAACACTGACCATTCTGCGCACACGTCTTTGGTCTCGGTCATTAAGTGCAGGCGGTCGGCCACTGCGTTGTCCATGGTGGGAGGTTATGCCTGAAATTAGGTATTCTCGGCACACTCTTGACACTGTGGATCTCGGAATGTTGAATTCCCTAACCATTTGCGAAATGGAATGTCTCATGCGTCTAGTTCCAACTACCATTCCGCGTTCAAAGTCTGTTAATTCCCGTCGTGTGGCCATAATCACGTCATAAACCTTTTCACATGAATGACTTCACTACAAATGAAAGCCCAACCAATGCATTGCCTATTTATACATTTTGTACGCGATACTACTGCCATCTGTATATTTGCATATTGCTATCCCATGACTTTTGTCACCTCTGTGTATAACTCATTTCTGCGTTAGTATATATATGTATACCTTGATATTTATTCCTAATTCGAGTTTGGCAAAGTTATCTATCACTTCTCCGAAGTCAAGTTTCCTAGCCTTCTTTACGTTAGCTTTTCATGGTTGATTGAGAACTTTCGAAGGAGCTGCTTAAGGTCTCTTTTTGTGCTCATTTTGTGTTCTTCTGCCGCATTTAAAATTTACATTCCCATGGGACTTATTATGGCTTTATTCGTTCATAAGACAAGTGAAAACTTAAAATTGTTAGGAGTCAATTTTAAGATTGGAAAATGAACGCTCTTTGCTCTCATATTTAGATTTGCAGACTTGGGGACTGGCACACCAAAGTTGGATATCCTTTCTCTCAAACCCATGAAACGAGATTATTGTTGCTATTTTATGAAATCCAGAACGCGAAAAAAAAAAAAAAAAACACATTTTTCCGACAGGAACTTTTGGGATAACTTAACCGTTCGTCTTGAAAGTGTTCGTCGTACTGACGCCGCACTTTCTGTGTGAGTACGAAGAAATCCAAGTTCAATGTACCAGTATATTTCGTATTATGTTTCCAAGGTGTAAGCACCAGTTAATAGACAGGTGGACAGGTGGAGTTGATGAGTTACAAACGTAGAGTGAATATAGTTACACATTTTTGACATTCTTTATCACGCTGCTCGCTGGCCTTGACCACAGTCACAACAGACTGCATAAACAGAGACGTTGCGACATAGGAATGCAAAGATTTAACATAATCTCACCAATAACCACGCCAAACTACTAATATAACTAAATCGTAGACATATTATTTATTACCATAAATTAGCCAAAAAACTTGATGATAAAAATTTGAGATTGCATTGATATAATTGTAGAAATGAACACCCATGTGTCTATTCTCACTAAAGGTAATATTTTTATCTTTGATAAAAGGAAAAATGTACTAGGATCATGTTGTGGGCACCTGGACATTTGATAGTCCAACCACCCTTAAGTTATACCTCTAAATGCACGCGGCCAACTAAGGTCGAGTATGAATAAGCACATTATACCAGTTCAGGTTCTTTTTTACACGCCATAATTAGTAATTTAAAGCATAATTTTTCGATTGCAAACACACCCTGTGATTTAGAGGGTTTTTCATCACAATCTTAAGCATTAATTTCTATGCACTAACTATTATCACAAGACATTATATTAATACAAAATTTGGAAATTTATGTAAACTAGTATAACTATGCTCTTTCTGACCGAAATCACAGTATTGAGCTACTTAATTTTTTGTTTTCATTTTAAGATACAAGTCATTAATCCCAGGGNTTTCTGACCGAAATCACAGTATTGAGCTACTTAATTTTTTGTTTTCATTTTAAGATACAAGTCATTAATCCCAGGGTAAATAAATAATGATTTATCTTGAGTTATCTACTCACATACAGCATCTCTAAATGCAACATCTGATGTAAAATTATTTACAAAATTATGTATTGTTGAATAAAAAAATTTACATGCAGTATCTTGTGAAATGAGCAAGTATTTGAAGAATTGTTTTAAAATGCTAATATTGTAAGATGATTACAACAAATGTAATTGTTGTTCAGGTGGAAAATACAGAAGACACAAACAGCATAACTCAGTTTTGATTTAGGTTTATTAGGTAAGTAGTATATATATGGCGGTTCTGCGCCACCTGGCGCCTGGCAAGGGAGCAGGGAGCAGGTTGCGCGCTACCCNGGGGTAGCGCGCAACCTGCTCCCTGCTCCCTTGCCAGGCGCCAGGTGGCGCAGAACCGCCATATATATACTACTTAGGTATTACAATAAATATGCACAAATGTTGTACTATAGCTAAAGAAGGTCAAATAAACCGGGGGGTTGTTAGTTAAAGGAAAACATATTCTGTGCCATAAGTGTTAATAACATGTGTGGACTCATAATGCACGCAATTAATTTTTTGTCATTCTGAATGACATAGCAGTATTGTACATAATTTATTCTGCCGAGTTTTATTGACAGGTGGTCAAACTTTGCCACAAAATATTTAGGTTGATTGCACTGTGCCACGCCTCTAAAAGCTATTTAAAACAACATCGTAATTATATAGAGAGCTGGCGCGAGTGCCTCCCTCCCCTCTCACAACCAAAGATACTCGGGATTCTGTGTCATTTCCGTACTATGCAACCAGTCATCTGCCTTTTAGGTAGTTGCAAGTAGACGCATACTTCAAATAGAAGAATAAACGCCTGTCGCAGAACTCGAAGTCTGTTATATTGTGATATACACCACTGTTCTTGCTAACCAGATCTTAACAACTGTTTCCTTGTATTTTACCTCGTCCCTTATTTCCCAACACACGTGGCTATTATGCATCGCAGTTTTATGAAAAAAATATATATGTTTACGAATTTTCTTACAACTTGCATTGAAAAGTGTTGAATTACCTGGCCTGGGGAGGAGTGAGTGAGTGAAGCGACTTGGATGGCTCTTAACATCGAGGTCTTGAGAGCCGATAAGGGTGAAGCGAGGTGAGAATGGAGCAGCGCCGGAATGCAAGGGCTGGGGAAACGGGTGATCCCCGAGAAAACCCGCTTATCAAATGCATTTTTCTGCCACGATTCCCACATGCGAAAATCCGGTAGTGACCCCGTCGGGAATCGAACTCGGATCGCCTTGGTGGGAGACGAGTAGTCTAACCACTACACCACCGCGGCAAAAAANCGAAAATTGTGATCATTTATATGCATATAAAAAGACCGAGACCATAGTGCGCTATATCAGTTTGATTGTGCTTGAGCTTACCATGTACAGTCCAACTTCCAAAAGCCTAACCCTAATGGTTTGTGAATGGTTTCGGAAACAACGTACACAGTCCAGCTGGAGTTAGCAATGGTAACACCAAAGTCGAAGTCGGGTCGCCGAACGTAGGCAAACCATTAAACGAATGCTTCATCTTGACTACTAGTCCCCAATAGCTCCCTGGTTCGAGCAGGTACTTTAAATTTAAGGAGATTTTTACTTCGGTGCCAAAATATATGCATAATTACGAGCACGGCCGATAGTAACATGTATTCTGCGATGAAAGAGTTGGAGGCAACATAAATTACTAAAATGATAGCTACGAAGGTCANGCCGATAGTAACATGTATTCTGCGATGAAAGAGTTGGAGGCAATATAAATTACTAAAATGATAGCTACGAAGGTCACGAGAGAGAAGACAATATATCCCCTATCGCATTAGATGAAGAACTGTATATTGCGTTTTTCTCAATTCCGTTAAGGTCACGGAAATAAAACATGGTGATAGGGATAAATAACGAAATTTCCCCCTGGTTTTTTGGTGAATTCTTTTGATTGTTTACGATTTGTCTCGTTTTTTTTGCAGTTAGTCATGATTATTCGAGTTTAAGGTCTAGGATTGAGTCCAATGTCACCTATATTCAATATGGTGGTTGGGGATAGTAATGTTACTTTTTTCCCCGATAGTAGTTAGAAAATGGGGCATTTAAACGCAGGTTCGTGACACGGATTCCCCAAACCTTGATAAGAAAACATCAACATTTTACTATATGCAGGATCTATATATTCGATTTAATACACACACATTTCAGTATCTCCCAACGTAAAATATATGTCACAGGTTTATATAATTATTTATATGAATTCATTAAATAATTTTGTAGTATCAATATATTTGATTTAATACACGCACTTGTGTAATATAACAGTTCAGTATCTCAGGTTTATATAAAGGATATTAGAACAAAAGTAATTATTAAACACTCCTACAACCCCCGACACTTGCATAATATATGCATAATTATAACTTGTTTCCTTTACAAGTATGGATAAAGGTAGCCCCAATGTTTCTTGCAGCATAAAAAAATTGATTCTTTAATAGTACTAAATATTTGTCTTATGTTAATATAATGGATATTGAAGCACACTTGTATAATATGCGTTGGTTGGTGCATGTGTATAACTTGTACAGTATATCATGTTTATTTAATATATATTCATATGAAATTATTAAATACCTTTGTAGTATATTCCACCGTGAGACCTTTTTTTTCTCAGGTGAACATGATAGATATTGAAGCATGAACTCGACACTTGTGTTTATAACTTGTGTCCTTTAATAGCACNTTTCTCAGGTGAACATGATAGATATTGAAGCATGAACTCGACACTTGTGTTTATAACTTGTGTCCTTTAATAGCACTAGATAATATATTTTTTCTCAGGTGTACATAATAATATGTCCTGGTTTCCTTTACAAGTTTCTTCCACAGTAAATAAGTATTTAAGAAAAAAGGATTCTTTAATAGCAATAAACAAAATATTTCACAGGTTTATTTATGTTTTTTTAAAACACTTTTTGCAATTCAATTGGTATACATTCCATAACAATATTATGTCTCAGGCATATAGATTTATTAAACACTTTGCTTACATAAGGGATATTGAACAAAATAATTACATACAAATTTATGAAACACTTTTGAATTAAGACATACGCATATAAGAAATGCTAACATCAATGTTTATTCAGGATGTGTTCGTGGGATGAAGCACCAATAGTATTTATGCAACGAGTACATATAAAGTTATTAAACAATGCATTTTTAAAAACTTTTCACAGAATCAACACATTTTATTTAATATACATCGCAGTATCTTGCACACTATCAAAACATAGTAATTTAATACTGAAGCATTTCAGTACTATTAAAAACCTTTTTGCAATACAATTGGTATACATTATTTTCCACAGTAAAAAAATCGGTTCAGTTTTATTTAATTATTATTCAAATGAAGTTATTATTAAACACTTGTATAGTAGCAAATACCATTATCTAATACACGCGCACTTTAGTATCTTCCACAGTAAAATATTCGCCTCAGTTTTATTTAATTATTATCATTCATAAGAATGTAGTAGTAAAACACTTGTACAGTAACAAATACTGTGATTTAATACATACATTTAACGAAAGTTGTCGTACGTAACTCCATCCTTCCTCTTCGAATTCACCATCTTGGAAACTTCGTGCAGGAGCCGGACTACATTTTCGTCTATTACAGTCTTCGATGCGTGGTATTTACAAAAACTTGTATCCCTTGATTCTGATGTTTCCACATCTCCTTGCTGGGTGATGACGGTACTTTGTTGGTTGGAAACAACTTCAACTGTAACAGGGCTGGTTGAGTAACATCCGGCAGGAACGTGCACTTGTAGAGACGCCCTCCGCTTCTTAAAGAAATAAAAGTTGAGAAATCCGTAATACTTCCAGTCGAGGTGCTCGCTTCGTCTATTAAGTTGGGGAAGGCATGTTTTAAATCATAAACGGTCGAGCAATTTACATATGTAGCTGTTCCATGGACACTGGTGGATGTGTCCCTTTTCATAGCCATGTTGATAGTAGATGCTCCATCTATACGATCTGGTAACTTATTGTTTTCGATGCATGAGTCGAAGAATCCGACTAGCCTCTCTATAGTCGATGTAATGGTTAATATTGCAGATGATTCTATCGCCTTCAAGGAATTCAGCCAATCCCTCCATGTTATTTTTTTTTTTTCGATTATTTCATAACTGCTGCCGATCCTTGTAGAAGGGAAAGAATGCTGCTGATGTGCTCTCTCACTGCTATCGGCGCTTTGTTTGCTGCCAATAAGCCAAGACACTCCCAAGGATCGATACTGAAAACGGCGCATGTAGGAGCAATAATGCGAAAAAACGATAAGAGAATTTCTGTTGATATAAGAAATGTGACTTTCTTAGAATAGTTTACAGGTGAAGGAGAACGGGAACGTTTAGACGATGATGACGGCAATTACGTATCAATATGAAAGATTTCTTCGTTGTTAGACATGGTGCAAGCACATGAAATACCAGATATCCAATGGGAAACACAGTTAGGTTTAAAACGAAAAATAAATTTACAAAGTAAATCATACAGAGGAGCCACGTTCAGAAGACCCAAAATCGATTGAAGGAACTTGAGTAACAATCGACCTCGTGAAAGGAATAATTAGTAATTGTACAATGCGCTCTCCACAAATAATAGGGACAGCAGTTGAAGTAGGATTAAAGGCACAAACATATAATTCTCCTGTGTAACCAGGATCACAAATACCAGCATATAATAAAATACCTCTTCGACCTGATGAAGTTCTTGTACAAACAAATCCAAAATGTGAATATGGATATTTCACTTTTATCCCCGTACGAAATGGATAAAATTAACCTAGTTGTAACAAGCTATCTTCGATGATGTGTAGATCAAGTTCCACCGATCCGTCTGTAGCAAACCTAAGCACGTTAGCCTTAGGATGTACTCGTTGAACGAATAATATTGGCGCTTCTTCCCACGAACACATACCGAATAACTGTCGATGGTAGCAACTCTTGTATATACCTGCAATCCGTAAAAATACACAAATGGTCGCAGCCTTGAGAACAAACAAAATAACCATCGTAGTCTGGAACTAACAGCATGTGTTCAAATAACCCATTCTACTAATCACATGTGACCTCTAAGCCAACAGATAGTGAAAGTTATCGAGATATCTCCAAATCAACAGTCATTTAAGTTATCAGGATGCCGTTAAAAAATATCCCCAGACACGACAGACATTAAGTTATCGGGACGCTGTTAAAAAATAATTATGTTCTAACACAACACGAGCGTCCACTTCCAAAGCGATAGGACGCATCCCAGTCACTCTCTATAGTCCCAAAAAAATTTAACTAAGTATTTGAGAATTATACATACATAAATAATGCTGATTAACTGATTTACATACCAATGCAATGGAGATCGTGCAGCAGCAAACCACGCTTCCTGTGCAAATCAGTGATATTGACGGAGATGAAATTTAAATTTAAATCCAATCATCATGGAATGTTATTACCAGGGACCGTACGAGCCATTATAGCCTGACCGAGCAATTGCAGTAAGATATGCGTGCTTGTCAGCCTCCTAGAGGAACCTAATGGGCTTATATTCGAGAACATTTACCTATACACAATATCGCTTCAACAGCCAAAGTACTTGCGACTATCACAAATATTACAAGCCGTTGCCGGACGTGGTTATTTTGCCTGTAGCGATAATGATGCAGTCGTACAGCCAAGCAAAGCTTTACAGTACTCTGTGTTTATTTTCGATAACATAGCATGCGAAAAACAGACGACAATGCAGAAATATTTTAGCATGGGACGCCATGTAGCAGTGGATTCTATTTACCTATGTCAAACATATTCACGAATGCCGAAACATCTTCTACAAGACAACGCTAATTTGCTAGTCCTATTTTGTATGGACGACCTGAATTTACGCCACGTTTACTCTGATCATGTGAATACAGATATGGTATTTGACAGATTTAAATAAATGTGTTTGCGTTGCTGGTGTTAACCTCAGGGGTTCATAGTGATGGCAAAAGATTTTACACTTAATAAGGGGCGGTACCACAGAGGTTTTGACCAGTTAATTATTGTTCGTCAGAGAAGAATGAGCTACTCAGTATCCAAATTTGGTCATAGTGGTCTGAAGCAGGGACCGGAAAGCTGTATAATATCTTCCAACGATGGAAATTGCAGTTTCGGAGGTAAACAAGCAAAGCATTTAGACATCCCATAACATGATGGTGATGCTGCAAATGTATCCTTTGTACGAATCATTATGTTGTAAGCGTTGCGGTCAGTGACGACACTTAAAACTAGTATCGAGATGCATCTGCGCACATTATTGGCAGGTATGACACGAATCACAGCTTTAGAGACTGCGCTGAGTGGTATGGGAAAGCAAATAGCCAGCAGAGTTCATACGAGCATGACAAGTGAATTACCTCAATTGACCGAAGATGTTAAGAAACTATCTGCATTGGGTGGGAAACTCGCTACTGTGGAAGGACGCCTCTTCGAAACTAATATACTTTCCAAAAAAAAAGAATTTGCGACTCGGCACATTAATAGAAAATGAATCCCAACTGATTGCCTCACTAACCTAGACGAGCAATGTAATACGTCTGCCAAAAGTGTTGGTGTGCTAAATACACTACATGTGCAGTTGGAGAGTGTAGGTAGCCTGTAAATCCAACTCAGCACAATTTTTGAGGGAATGACTAATAAACTTACTATAAATATGCTCGAAGAACTGGATGGTCGTAACCAAAGTTTGAGTAGTAGTCTTTCAGATATTGAGGAACCTATACGACTCCGTATTGTTATTTATTTAAATGATTTGTGTACAGTCGATTAAAAATGGCAGCATTGCGAGCATAGACGTACTTCTGTTTTCACACAACTCAATATGTTGGAGGATAAAATAGTCAATCTGATTGCACGTAGAGTCGTTGTCTAATATATAAAGTACATACATTTCACTTTAATTATTAGTATAGTGTCTTCAGCTGTGGAGGATTTACACCACACTATTACAAATGTGCGTGGCAAGTATCTGCAGGCGAAACAAGCGCGTATGGAACATGATGCCGTCTGGAACAAGCTTTTCAGCCAATCACATCCTGACTGAATGCGCTAAATAAACAGTCTATTCCCCCTGACGTGAAGACGCCGAATTAAAGCCAGTTCCAGACGAAGTTTCTTTCGTCGAATTAAAACGTAAAAAGGACAGTTCTCACTCGACCAATGTCTGTAATTATCTCACATCTTATACGGCTCGTTTTAATGACGGGATTTACGGAGTTTACAGGAGAAATAAAAAATGGTATCTTGGGCAACACACAAATATTTTTTTCTACCTTATGATAACATACAGATCGATAATGAAATAATACGAGGGTCACCAGATCTCTACGAACTACTATTTAAACGCAGACCTGGCGAATACTCGCGAGAAGCTCTTAACCAATGTTAAAAAAATGCTTTCTATCATGAGCACACATTTAACCAATAATGATGCAACTAGCAATACATATAAAGATGAATCATACCCCAAGCTCGACATTGTGTCAGAGCTGTTTCCAGACGTTGGGATATCTAGCGGCTCAGGACTGAGTTCAAAACTTGATGATAAAAGTCAGCTCGAGTACGTTTACTGGGACAATGCAAATGAGTTAGTGGCACGCCTATGTCTACTCATTACATCCCAACAGGCTGGAAATAATTCACACACCAATGAGATCGTGAATATCGTGAAAGAATTACGTGACTGTCTGTGGGTACATGTACTGAAAAAATGTCTCGTGCAGCGATTGCAGCTGAAATACACTAGCAGCACGAATAAATTACATAAGAAGACGTGTACTGTTGGTTGGGTTTCGTGACCTGTATCAGGCAGATCTGGTGGAAATGATTCCGTACACTTCTGTGAATAAAGTATATATATATGTATGTTAACAGTAATCGATTGTTACAGTAAATGTGCGTCGGGTGTCCCCGTCAGACGTAAGAGGAGAAGTGACGTTGCCAGGGCTATGAAAACAGGTTTAAACGATAAGGGGTCGCCGAG
Organism: Clitarchus hookeri; assembly: GCA_002778355.1. Taxonomy (NCBI): domain Eukaryota; kingdom Metazoa; phylum Arthropoda; class Insecta; order Phasmatodea; family Phasmatidae; genus Clitarchus; species Clitarchus hookeri. The sequence goes on along the minus strand of NQII01000153.1, from coordinate 894,087 downwards.
AAATATTCAGACAGACTTGGGCAAGGAATTTTACAACAAACCATTCCATTCACTAATGAAACAGAATACCATTAACCATTACAGTACATTTAGCGAGAAAAAAGTGTCTATAGTGGAACGGTTTAAAAGATCTCTGGAAAATCGTATGTGGCGTGAATTCTCAGCAAGAGGAAGTTATATTTGGCTGGACATGTTACCTCGTTTGATTAGCAATTACAATAACAGAATACATAGGACAATTCGTATGGACCCAGCGGCTATAAAAGACAATTCTTTGCTGGAGCTGGTGTTTAAACATACAAAAGTAGTAGATTCTAGGAAACAGAAAGTAAAAATCGGTTATTATGTGCGCATTTCATGTCTTAAAAATCTGTTCTCTAAGGGATACAAGACTAGCTGGTCTGTAGAATTATTTATCGTTGCAGAGATCCGGCATTACAAACCACGAACCTATGAGCTTGAAGATTTGAATGGGGAGCAGGTGAAAGGGCCATTTTACGAGCAAGAAATACTGGTAACCAAATATCCTGATACCTATTTGGTCGAGAAAATTTTACATACTAGAGGTGACAGAGCATATATAAAATGGCTAGGGTTTCATAAACGTCACAATAGTTGGATTCTCAAATCAGATCTTAGTAAAAATTAATTTTGTTTCTAGATATAAAAAAAAGTGGTTGTGCCAGACAGGTAAAACACGCGCTCGTTCGGCGGCAGGAGGTGTAGTGTGGGGAAGTGGCCCGCTCGTTGGGTGAGGTGTGGGGTGGGGAAGGTCGGTCGCGCGCTGCGGCCTACACAGCCCCAATTGGCTCGCTCATCACGCATCGGGTAGAGGAGACGTGCAGGAGGAGACAAAATAGCGATGGCCGCCGTCGCTCTGGCAGGGAGGAAAAACATCCGGTAGTGAAGCAAGGTGGAAGGAGGGGAAAATATAGTCAACAGCCAAGACTGCAGCACTTTGCAGAAAGAAGTCACACACACCGACCAGCCCATGTTCGAATCCATTCACAAACCTTATAAAACACTTACACTATCCAATTTAACATTCAGTTTCACGTTATGCCTTGCAGGGATAAGACTGCCAAGAAAGGAGCCGGTCTGGTAAATACATTAATAAATAATCTTCCATTTTAAGCTCATATACCAGGATACAAATTTGGTGGACCAGGCATGCGTCTGTCGCGAAGACTACAGAGGGGGAGACGTGTCTGTAAATACTCTAGACACTGCGTGCAAGGAACACGACATTGCATATGCTACTAGTAATAATTTGAAAGACCAATACACTGCAGACACTATTCTTGCGAATACAACCAAAGAAATACCCGGTTCTGCCAATTATAAGCTCAGCGAACGCCTGACTGCTTGGAGAATTTCGAAAATTATGAAGTCAAAAGTTAAACAAGGGATGGAAATCAAGTTTAGAAGAAAGAAACATACTCGCTGGAATGCTAAGCGGGCAGGGATACTCCTGTTCATTCTACCAGCCCTAGGAGTGTTACGAAGTCTAATTGAAGGGGCAAGCTGTATTGCGCGAGCCGTGAATAGTGCTAAGGACGAGCATAAACGCTTATCTGAAAATTATGTCATAATAAAAAAATGGAAAATATTGCTAGCGCAAAAAAAAATGGGAAAAGGGCTGTATTTGCGCCCGTACCACAGCGGGGGCTCAAAACGGAGGCGTGGAAAGAGGAGGAAGTCTTGAGTGAAATACCTGAACGTCCATTAACAAATATAGAGTTGCACAAATTTTCACGAAAATTAAAAATACATAATTTTCGATAGGGTTTTCATGCTATACAAATTACCATAGCACTAGAGACAGGTAGAATGTGGCATATTAAATTTTGATACAAGTTCCGGGCCTGAGACTCATTGGACCACGTATAAAAATAATGGGAACATAATACAATACTACGATAGCTATAAAAACTTAAGGGTCCGCCTGAATTGAAAAAAAAAAAATTTAAAGGTTCTAGAATTTATTACAACCACGAGACAGAACAGCATCTGCTGGACTGGAACTGTGGTGACCTGTGCTTGTGCTTCCTTCTTAATTAAAGTCGAGGCAATATTTCCAAGGTATCAGTCATATCGCTTACTCTGATAGTAAAAGACAATACCTCGAAATTACGGTTTGTGCATTTTCCACACCTAAGCCTGGCGGGCGCGTGTTCTGTAGCCGTGATAGATTTTCAAACATATTTTTCTTTACCAAACATCGATGAACGTAATTGCATGTTTCGATATGTTAAGGGCGATAGTAAGATACAAGAGGTGCGTATCCCCACCTGCTCATACGAGATTGAGGACATCGGCGAGTATCTGAAACGAGAGCTGGGCCCTATCATTATGAGGAAATTCTAATACTATGCACAGTGAGATGCATTGTACAGCACAGGTAGACTTTACACAAAATGATACCCTCGCAGCCATGCTGGGTTTTGAAAACGCTAAATATGTGGTGAATACAACTTCATGAATATACCCTAAATATAAATATATTTCCCGTGAACATTATCAGAATAAATTGTAATTTAGTTAATGGTTCGTTTCTCAACAGTAAACCGAGCCAGGCATTACATGAATTCTCTGCAAACGTCCCACCAGGATTGGAACTAGTGAGCATGCCAACAATGCCCATATGCCGGTCGCGAGAGAGAATGTACAGGAAGAAATAGTTTCCATAGTAAACCAAGAAAGTCGTTTGATTAATTTTCGAGGTGAGGAAATAACCATACGTTTGCATTTGCGGAAAGATGGGACTGAAAATTAAGCATGCGAAAGTCATAAAAGGAACTTATCACCTCACGCCTAAAGTCAGTAAGAGGCAGGCGCGCAGTCTGCTAACATCTGAAAACACTCGTTTCTTTGCAAGATTAGGATTAACGATTAAGAGTAAGTATGGACATGGAAATTTTAAACGTCGGGTAGCCGGTAAGATACAAAGACGCAATAACAAAGGCGGAAATCCACACTTACTCGCCATATCTTTCAGGTCCGTACGTAGCCTCGTCCGATGTACGGATTCCCATGCAAAACCAAGATATTTACACAGCACCATGTAATTCTTATTTGCGCTTCCATGGTACGCTGACAAGGGCTGGTAACGCACTTCCAGCAACAACTAAAATCATTAGAAACGATATACTTCACATGATTAACAGAATCTCCTATTAATTGAACGGGTGCGAAGTAGATGCAACTCGTGATGTTGGAATCAATGTAACCATAAAGAATTACATTTCATTAACGCATAACCAACTGCCAGCCGCCAAAATGGCTGGCTGGGGAATCGAAGAAGACTTTAAGTTTCCTGTATATGCCAACGGTAAATTTTAAAAAGAACCTGGCTATGCTGTTAGGGTTCGCGTAAGACTACAGGCTCGTGATTATTAATTCCAAGCAGGAGATAGTTATGCAAATGGCCAACACTCAAATGAATGCACTCCAGGACACCGGTGCAGAAGCAGCCACGCTCTCAATACTTTCTATTGATTGGTTACTACCCCATGTACAAGTAAACATGTCAGAACATGTAAAATTTTTTTAATATGCAGAAAAAGGAAGGAACATAGACATAGCGTTTCGTACTTGGAGTTTAGAAACGTATCCTACCGTGCCGAGCTCTGTAAGCATAAATTGGAACGTGAAAACTAGTTTCACAAGTGCGAAACCAATATATATAATTGTAGTGTTTCAGACAGGTAAATGGAACGTGTTCTATAAGGATTGTTCGAAATTCGATTACATAAATATTAAGAATGTTAAAATTTTCTTAAACTCCGAGGCCTATCCATATGGATATTTAAATATTGAATTCGCAAACGGTGGGTATATGGTACCATACCAAATGTACGTGGACTTTCAATGCTCGTACTACGGTCAAACACAAACCCCCACTCTAGAACCGAACAAGTTCATGGACACGGCACCCCTACTAGTATTTGACGTTAGCAAACAACACTACCACTTAAAATCCTTGGTTGTAGACTGTAGGATTGAAATAACAGCTGCAGAAAATTTCCCGGCCTTCACCCAGGCCTTCGCCTTAATACTTCACAACAGACTAGTCACGTATAATGTGCACGACAGAGTAGTTAAAATACTGACGTAATTAACAACTATAGCCTATTCTCTCTCCAACCGTCATAATGTATGTGAACATTCAGGGTTGCATCTCACAGCAGGGTTTTATTATTAAACTTATTTGTATAGCATACATTGACAGTCGCACTTCCGACCGCCGTATCCATGGCATGAGCTGGATGTGAAAAGCAAAGTAACTAATATCTGGCTGGAAAAATTATATCATGGTTTCAATTGGAGAGGGAGATTTGGAATATGAGAAAACACGCAATGTACTTGTCTCTGCATTAATCGAGAATGGTACAGTCTTTGTAGCTGGGCCGATGCAGAAGCGACATTTAAGCAATTACTGCGCCACTAAAATAAAACTCTGTGATCTACTAACCGAGTGTGAGTGTCCGTCATTTAGAAGGTTGAGAGAAATCTAGAACACGCATGTGACATGTGTAGACGTAACCTTGTGTGCCCTTGCCTTAATGCACTTTTTATAAAGACATGGCACATGTTGGACTATATCGAAGGTCCTCATGGTACTGTGTAATGTAATATCATGTTGTGTGTATCACCTACGACCCGAAATGAAGCTACCTTGATCACTCAGTACTATGTTTGCGCAAGCAGGCGAAGAGTATATACCCCAGGTTTGGTTTACTCATACAATCACAAATGAACTTTGCGATGTCAACATTGTAATAACCCGCTGGACCGAGTGCTGTACCGGCGACCGTCATAAAACCTACATGAACAGAGGTACAATTACGTGGAGGACAATGATTTCACCGTTAACATGCGAGGCGTAACTGGCTACAATATAAGTAGAGCGACAAGTAGAGCTGCAGTATTCACCAGTGTTTTGTTGAGAAGAGAACTATTGACACGTGTAATACGTTTAACATACGTAACTGTGTGGCATTTCTGCCGAAAGGTGTGAACATGTACGAGAAATACTTTACCGGATATAGAAGAGTCATGTTTAAACCAAAGCATGAACACGAACAAGTACAAATATGTGAATCTGAAAACCATTTTTGGGGTTATCAGGAAGATTGTGATCACTTTTATTATGATATTTTACCCTGCTACAAGTCCGACCAGTGTGCCATCTACAATCTCCGACCCAAGAGTGAGCTACCTGAAAACCGACGTATTCTTGCAGTACATACTGAATGTGAAGACATTACAGAACTGCGTAATGAGAACAAGAAGGTGAAATTTACCTTGCGAGAAGTTGATACTGGATCAACTTACTGCTAGACAGAAGAATGTACAGGCCACATACATACGAGCCCGCTGGAAGAATTTGGTACCACATATCTTCTACCCTGCGCTGCAAAGTTATGTCGTGTCTTCAATTGAAACTGTATATAAGTGAAGGTTAATAAAACATTTACAACAATATGAACGTTGAATCAGACAGAAGCACGACGGCCGAGGGCGAAATGACATGTCACATCAAGTTTAAATGTTGTCATGTATTGTACAACATTTATGTGCGTATTCGGCTGTTTTGTTCAAAAAAGCTCTGAAGTAATGTCGACGCAGTGTAGATGCTATATAAACGACATGTTTTCCTACCAGTCGGCAACAGTGAACTCAAGATGAATGTACCATTTCACCCAGATACAGCCTACAGCAGTGTAACGCCTGGTAACAAAAGCATAACTTATGTCTGTGATGGCGAGACCGCTGACAAGCCAAGAACGTACAACGAACAGTGTGACGGTATAGCGCATTGGCTGCTTGCCCACAACCCAACATCCTAAGAGCGCTGTCAGCAGATGGTTGAATGTAATATTCTGGGGAGGTGTGTCGTTAACTATATGCGAACAGACACTCCCCTGCCACGTGGTTCGGACGAGGTAATAACTCACGCTTTATTGCATGATGCAATAAGAGTTCACCTTCCTCAAGACTCTTTGGTGCACTGTTGAACCTACAATTCCTGCTGCTGCTGTAATTGACATTACTAAGGAGGACATCCAGCTGCCGGCCGTCAAACGTAAGAAGCATGTTGCGGCCATCCAGCTGCCGGATGTCAAATATAAGAAGCCTGCTGCTGTCAAGTCCGTGGTGGTAAAAGCTGTTCCTCATCGCAGAATGTCATGTAAGAAGATGCCAGCCACCACCTGTCTGAATTGCGGCAATTCATCGCTACAGGGCGTATGTAAATTAAAAGTTGTCGATAGAAATACTTTACTGCAGCAACTTTTCACTACTCTGCTTTCGAAAATATAGTAAAAAAAATTGTATGAATTTTTTAAAAATAAATTTTGTATCACATATACATGGAGTTTTACAGCTTATTGAATATATAATGCTTATGTGTTTTTTGTATTAATTTTTTATTTAATTGTGGTAATATTATGGGGAAATTTTAGTATCTTGATGTGTTAACAAAAAAAAAATATTTTCTTGGACTAATAATGTCATCTTGAGAGAGTATATGTGTGTATAATAATACTGTATGTTGTTAATCATAAAACAGTGTATAATATATATGTGTTCTGAAACTCTCTGTGTTCTTATTTCTGTTAGTTGACAAGCACACATACATGTCCCAAACAAAACGTGTCAGTATATTAAAGACACACTACACAAACTTTTGTGCTAGAATATATATTTGTGAGATGGTAACAGGTGTACCAGTATAGTACTTTAATCTAAAGATATTACACACTCCTTTGGAGGTTAACGTTACATGAATATTAAAAGAGACTATGCTACTTTCATTACATTACAGTTTGGACAAATAACTATGATCGAGTACGTGCAAGTATGTTTTATTTTATCAATGTGTGAGTAAGTAGGTAAAATTCCGTATGGTGAGATATATTAAAATTTGTAACTGGGCTGGGAAGAGCGACATATTTTGAATTTAGCCAGGGACCGTCTCTCCTACAGCCATTCTGGACGCTGTTAGATAACTCCTGTCATTGTAGCCAGGGACGGCCTCCATCTCCTACACTCGTTATGAGCACTGTTAGATAACACCTGTTATTGCCGTCCTAATACTCTCTCCAGATTACACTCCTTTGGGAAGCGATATATATATACCTCTCCTATATTCCTAAACATTCAATCGTGTATGGACCGCTGAGCTCTTCGTGTCTTGCTACATGTCCAGGGTCCTCACAGTTTCAGCTATAATACCTACCGTGCTCTGCATGTGAGCTATACATATCCGGTGTTAGTAACAGGCTGGTATCTGCACTTGATACTTTATACAACATCACTCCTCTTTAGAGGTACATGTGTTTCGTCTGTTGGTGAGTATTATAGGTAGGAGGTTTGTGTGTGAAGACGTTCAGTATTAAAGAAAAATTGCATAGTTCGTTCTCGGCTATAACTTTTAACATAATGGTATGGGTGTTCACACACACCGCTTCCCAGCAGTCGTTAATTGTTTATTTCACATGTAAGCATATTTCTGTGTGTCGGCATCAGGCCAGCATATAGGTAATTACAAATTGAAGCGTTTTTAACATGTAGGAGCCCTTGAACTGTCATATAGCTCTGTATACATTCAGTTGCTCACACATCATATAGTCTCTCACTGGTCCTTACAGCTAGTCCATTTCATACTGACATGCGGATACTCGCCATACAAAGCATGAAGCATGTCTCTCCCTGGGAACGTATATCATTCTATTTCAATATAACGTCAATCCTGGGTTCGAGCCCCGGTGAACACACATTGCGATTTAGTTTTGTTATATTATTTTATACACATATTTGCAACCTATTCTAAAATTTTTTTTTTGTTTCTCGTAGGATACCTCCTGGTCTGGGCCGCCTGCCACGTACCTGAATTGATATACAGTATATATATATATATATATACATATACTACTGCAATGGATTCGTCACAGTCTAGTTCACCGGCATTGTCTCCATCCTCAGCTGCATTGCTTAACCCCCCTACTGTACCCATTATATGCAGACCTGCATTACAGTGTGGTTTTTGCGGCCGTGTGTTTACAGTTTGTCAGAATGGATTGCGTCACGAGTGCAATTGCTCTTTAAATCCATTCCGGCAACCGGCCCAACATCTTTGCGATAGGTGCGGTCGCCCATTCAACCACACAGACATGCTTGCCGAACATAGTGTAACATGTACAGGACTGATCAGGCAGGCCACTTAGCTCGACTGTGCATTCTGTAATGAGAGCTTCGGGCACTCTCTCATGCCTGGCACCATGAATACATTTGTTGGGTGAACCCTAGGGCTCCATCAAGGGCATGTGGAAACTGTGGCAGGCAGTTTACTAGGACCAACAGGCTTCGTGCACATAGCACAAAGGGTTCTGGTGCTGCCACGACAACCTCCCAGCTGGCGAAGCGAGCGAGAGTGTCAAGCTCGCAGCCGTCCTATCACGTTCCTTCTCTAAGAGAGCGAGGGTAGCTCTCGCCAAGGCTTCACTGGGGCTGGCGAGAGCGATTCTTATCGGTTTGTGGAGGTTGAAAGCGCATTTAGAGGTGTAGTGAAAATTTATGTCGCCGAGAATACCTCGAGGGTAGCCATAGACATTTGCAACTACCTTGAGGCAATGAATCCTAATATAATTAGCCAACTAGAGCAGGAAATCGAGACACAGGGGGTGGTCAAATTTAATATATTTCTAGAGTGCATATATGGTAAACCACAACTGCACGATTATGAGGAGGATCGATGTGCCTTTAAGACGACGAACGTGCCTCTTTTTAACGTAGCCGACATAGAGGTGGCTGTGTCGGCTGCCATTGCCAAGATCTGCATGGAGGAGACAGACTATATGAGGAAGGGTAGCGTCTGGACTCTCACTGCTGTGAAACAAGTCCAGTTACGCGTAAACAAGCATGACCCTGTTAAAGTCTCCTCGTATATCCCGTAGCCTGCAGGTTTAGCGGAGAAATGGGCGATCATCAACCTGCACAATGCTGACCTGCAGTATTTTTAATGGGCTATACTGGCACGTTTTGTAGAAGGGTGGGATCCCCAGTGTGTCAACTGGTGTTACACCAAACTGGAGGTGCGTTTCAATTTTTCGACCAAAGATTTTCCCACCCCTCTATGGCAAATACCATCTTTTGAGAAAGCTAATCCGGGGGTCCGTGTCAACATATACACACTAGATGAAAATACGAAAATAGTGCCGATACTGGTGATAGATGTGGAACTGGCCCAGCACTTTTATTTGCTGCTGCTCACCACTGTGGAGGACCAGAACTCGCATTATTGTGAAATGTCGAATTTCTCACGACAGATATGCTCCCAGGTGACGCCACACCATGATAATGTTGATATCTGTAAATGTTGCTTCAAAGCATATGAAGATACTCCATGTGTGACAGGGCTGATGGGTGCCGAAACTTAGTCTGAGCACAGGAGGTATTGCACTGACCATACTACTGTTCGTGCAGACATGCCACAGCCAGACAGGTACAACAGGCCACCTGTGCTCAAATTAAAAAATTACCAGAATGGCGACAAGGTACCTATTGTAGTATATGCAGACTTAGAGGCACTGCTGGTGCCTGTGCAAATGTGTCAGCCGAACCCGTACCCGTCCTACACTTACAGGTACCAAAAGCATGAGCCCTATTCTTATGGTATATACATTAAGGTAGATAACTCAATTTTCCCGCCTATAATACGACCAGCCTACCCCCGGATGTAACTGTTTACACGGGCAAAGGTGCATCGAAACACTTTATGGAAGAGGTGGTTAGGATAGGTCTCCTGGTTAAAGATATATATAGTCAGTCTGAACCTATGTGGAACAGGCTGGCTATGCTCTAGCCACTACCTGCTGCCATTGTTCTGGATGTTCGCCGACAACAAACAAAAGGTGCATGACCATGATCATTTTACCAGCAGTTTTATCGGGGTGTCATGTAATAACTGCAACAAGCTTCGTCGCCGCCCCCAGAGACTGCCGATACTCTTCCATAACTTAAGGTACGATGAAAATTTCATAATTAAGCAGCGTGGCTATGATTGCCAGGACATATTTATTATTCCAAATACCTAGGAGAAACTCATCATCTTCAGTAAGAGTTTGGGAGACAAGTTCACTATACAGCCATTGATATGCAGAGGTTCATGTCTGCCAGCCTGGCAACGCTCGCCGAGAATCTGCCGTCTGGTGAATTCCACACTACATCTCGCTTCTTCATGGTAGAGCCCGAGCTAGAGCTGGTAACCCGGAAAGGTGTCTTCCCCTATGATTATTTTAGCTCGTGGGAGAAGCTCGCTGGGTGCAGTTGCCTACTATAGACTCATTCTATAATAGNAACATCCTGGGACGTGTTCGGCTGTCGCACCCTCCGGGACGATTATGAGCTTTACCTGAAGATGGACATGCTGATTCTGTGTGACGTCTTCGAGAATCTCCAGGGGCTCTGTCTACATACATACAGTCTCGACTGTGTGCGCTATGTTAGGCTTTCGGGTTGTCATTTGACGCTATGTTTCACAAGACGCAGGTAGAATTAGACTTGCTTAGCGACTATGATATCCACCTGTTTATTGAGGCTGGTATCTGGGGAGGGGTGTCTCAATGTATTAAGCGGCACGTGGTTGCCAACAGTAGGCATATACCAGACACATACGATACCGACAAGCCGTCTACCTACCTGCAGTATATAGATGCCAATAACTTAAATATGTGGGCAATTTCGCTGCCGCTGCCTTACGGCGGTTTCGAATGGACGAGCACGAACATCGATGTAATGAGCATGCTGGGCGACGGATATGTCGGTGACATAATGGAGGTAGATGTAGAGTACCCTTGCGCTCTTCACGAAGAGCATATGGATCTTCCATTCTTGCCAGTAAACGAGTGTCCCCCGGGGTCCAAACAAACGAAACTCTTGTTGACACTGGAGAGCAAGCTTCATTATATCGCACATTATGTTACTTTGAGGCAAGCATTGGGTCATGGGTTATGGCTGAAGGCTGTTCACCTAGTCCTTCAATTCCTACAGAAGCTGTGGCTGAAGCCTTATATAGATTTGAATACAGCGAAACGTCAGGAGGCCACGAATATCTTCGAGAAGGACTTTTACAAGTTAATGAATAATGCAACGTACGGCAAACTTATGGAGAATAAGCCCAAACGATAGCGTGTGGAACTCGTGTGTAGAATAGTTCGGGCGAAGAAGCTCATCGCAAAGCCTGCTTTTACATGCAGGACTATATACAATCAGACATTTCCCTGGTCAAATTACGCTTGAGAGAGCATTGTGTTTGACAAGCTCATATGCGCTGGGTTTTCTGTACTCGACCTGTCAAAAACACTCATGTATAGATTTTACTACGATGTAACGTGAGCGAGGTATGGGAGCAGTGTGAACCTCCTTTACATGGATACTGATAGCCTTGTAATGGAAATCGCCTGCCCTGACTTTTACAGTGAACTATCCTTAGATCCGGCGCTCATGTCGAGTTCGAAACCAGCTGCTACCCGACCACTCATCTTTGTTACTCACCTACCAATTCTAAGGTGATTGGGAAGTTCAAGGATAAGTGTGCGGGTAACGAGATGATTGAGTTTGTCGGGTTGAGGGCGAAACTATGCGTACTGCTGCCTGAATACGGTAGGGAAACGCACTAAGGGGATACAAAGGTGTGTAGTTGAAAATACGATAACATTTGACGATTATCGCAACATCCTTTTGGCCCAGCGCTGCATGAGAGTGCAGGTCGCTGGCAATAGGTCGTACCACCACGAATTTTACACGGAGCAATCAAACAAACTGGCTCTTTCGTGGATGGACGACAAAAGACAAGTCCTGGATGATAGCATACATACCATTCCCTATGGTTATCAGGCCTAATAATAAAATAGCTCTGGGTCAGGCCTACATAGTTATGTATACTGCCAGAGAGAGTGCTTTTCTACCAGCTTGTACTGGAGCACGTACGAGCGTGTTCGTATTCCGTTTGTCACGTACATTGCAGAGGGTTTTGGTAACCAAATTTCTTGATAAGCATACTGTAGTGCATGCAAGTGTGTTGCAGGCTTGTCAGGTATGCTGACTGATAGTCTACTGTAGCTCGTTCAAAAGGCAAGTTCCTAACATTGTCAGGTAAATTATCAGTTTTTTATTTCCTGCAGTATACTGGAGACCTTGCCGGATCGGATGGCTTGCCAGGTATACTATTTATTGGCCTGCACAGTCAGATTCAGTGTACTGTAGCTCATGCAAGTGTTCCAATCTTCTCCTTGCCAGGTATACTGGGTGGTAACACGCTCATCTTACTTGCCAGGCATGATACCAGTACGTCCTGTACATGTTTGTTTTCTAGGAGGTATACTGGAGCACATGCAAGTAGTAGTCTTGTCAGGTATACCACTCATGCGTTCCTTTTTTCCCGCATATTTTCCATGCTCATGGGTGCACGGTTTCAACTCGTCGTGCATTTGCAAGTATTATTCTGTAGCTCACACTACTGTCATGTATGTATCCACTTGTGCATGTGTTTCAATTAAACCCACTCACTGTATATTCAACTTCATGTCATACATATGTAAATATTGCCAGAGTCACTGTCGGCAACTGCTTGTCAAGCTTATGTGTGTTTTCCCCCTTTCTGTATGCTAGATTATAACATTCTTCTTTATATGATTTGTCATGTGTGGTTTCCAACCATACTACAGCATATGTAATAGTCATATCTATGTACATTTGGCTATTCTCTCTCTTCATCCCACCATTACACTGTATGTTGGCATCACACACCGTGTCGTTGGTATCATACTATAGTGCCCGTCCGTATTCTGTTTCCCATTGCTGAAGCTTTCGCTTCAATTGTCGTCCACTTGCTGCTTCGCAACCCACCTGTTCACTATACCTATGACGTTAACAATATATATATATATAT
>NQII01000153.1:834846-880510 GCA_002778355.1 Clitarchus hookeri | reverse complement strand
TGACCTCGACCACCTTGTTGATATGAGTGACATTTTTCTGACTACTCTTACAAAGAGTCGCAAAAATCACGTAAAAAGCAGGGGAAACAATACATGACTGACATCGGCCATCTTGTTGGGTGCTGATGACATTGACCATTATTAAAGCGACCTTGACACCAGTAATTTTAAACTCGAAAAATCGGAGAAAAATAGCAAAATATTGAGAAAAAAAACCTAAACATCGGGGGAAAAGTAACATTACTATCCCCAACCACCATGTCGAATGTGGGTGATGTTAACCTCAACCCCAGACCTTGAACTCGAATAATCATGACAAACTGCCAAACCCGTTACAAATCGTAAAAAACCAAAATAATTCACCAAAAAACCAGGGGGAAATTACGTTATTGACCTCTACCACCAGGTTTTATTTCCGTGACATTTGCATTGACCCCCGTATACGTAGAACACGAAAAAATTGAGAAAACCGCAATAAACAGTTCTTCATCCGATGCGACAGGGGAGAGATTGTCTTCTCTATCCTGACCTTCGTAGCTATCATTTTAGTAATTTATGTTGCCTCCAACTCTTTCATCGCAGAATACATGTTACTATCGGCCGTGCTCGTAATTATGCATATATTTTGGCACCGAAGTAAAAATCTCCTTAAATTTAAAGTACCTGCTCGAACCAGGGAGCTATTGGGGACTAGTAGTCAAGATGAAGCATTCGTTTAATGGTTTGCCTACGTTCGGCGACCCGACTTCGACTTTGGTGTTACCATTGCTAACTCCAGCTGGACTGTGTACGTTGTTTCCGAAACCATTCACAAACCATTAGGGTTAGGCTTTTGGAAGTTGGACTGTACATGGTAAGCTCAAGCACAATCAAACTGATATAGCGCACTATGGTCTCGGTCTTTTTATATGCATATAAATGATCACAATTTTCGAGCCATTGACAACAGAGCCACCAAACATAGATCATAGGTATCTTTTAAGACGCCTAAACGACACATTACACAAGCAGTGATTTTATAAGCATAGAGCTCAACACACTGTCAGTATATTTACTGTTATATATTAATAAACCGGGCATATTATTACCAATTCAAATTTGCGAAAAAGTCAACATATTCAATTATAACCTTAGTCAACACAACCAGGCCAACCAACCAACAAAGCCTATTGTACAAAATATTTGACAAGACAATTAAAACCAACAGATCATACATACCAAAGGACCATAACGAACAGACCAACCAACAGCGATTAACTATCATTACCGACCAACCAAACTAATTGCCCATACCAAACCATCAGAACAACCAACAAGACCGACCGCCCTTCAATACCGGTCAACCATACAGACTGTCCATAACCAGCTGTTCATACCAAACACCTGTACCAGTCATCAAACCATTAAGGTCGACTGGTCATGCCAACAATCAAGACCGACCAACTGAAAAGACCAATTGACAAGACCAGACTATAAGGCCGACCAGACCAAAATGCCATNCAACAATCAAGACCGACCAACTGAAAAGACCAATTGACAAGACCAGACTATAAGGCCGACCAGACCAAAATGCCATATCAGACGACAAAGGCCGACCAGACCAAAATGCCATTTCAGACGACAAAGGCCGACCAAAGTAAATAAAGTCATACCAGACGATCAGGACTACCCCTAACAACGAACAAGACCAACNAGGACTACCCCTAACAACGAACAAGACCAACGGACTAACCATGAATACCGACCATCCATACACACTGTTCATTCCACCTGACCAAACCAAACACCCATTCCAATTAACCAGGTGAACTGACCATCAGTGCCAACTGGATATATCATTGTCTAAGACCAATAAAACCAATCGAACCAACTGGCTCTACCATCAATGGGCTAAACAACCACCCATAAAGCCGTCTCGTTAAAAATTCATTTTGGTTATCCAACATAGCTTTTTTACTTCAAATCTATTAGGTCCCGATTTACAAAAGTAAATAATCTGTTCAGTAATATTTACGTGCTGTTTTTTCCAACAAATTATAAAAAATACTTTTAACTATAAAATAACATAACTAGTTGCTTTTTTTGTAGGGAAAATGCCTTATGCATTTTCTTTATGCGATTTTGAATACAGCTGTCACTGCTTCTCTATCTACAGTTGCCAAAACTGTTTTTGTAACAAACGTCTAGCATTAGATTAATGAAAGATGAGATTAAATACCTAATTGAGGCTAAAAGTTTATTTTGATTTTATTCCCCAGTAAATATTCTTAAAACGTTTTAAAATAAGTAAATTAAATATCCTAATATTTATGCAAAATGAAAAAATTTTCAGATCACTGTATTAATTAAAGTGCATAAATTTTATGAAAACAATAATTACATTAAATGTAAAATTATAAAATTTCAGCTATTTTATATATTTTTCATTTACACATATACATATATTTTTTTACCCTCTATCATATATTAAATTGTATTAATAAATTATATTACACCTAATTGTTCTTTTATATGCAAAATAAACTATTGTATTATTGATTAAAATTTATAAATATCTTTATTAATGTAACAATATTAGTANCTTTTATATGCAAAATAAACTATTGTATTATTGATTAAAATTTATAAATATCTTTATTAATGTAACAATATTAGTATATAATGATATAATATATAAAGTTTAACAAAACAATATATATACAATGAATTAGAATAATGAAAATAATTAAATCATACGAAGTAATAATTTGAAAATTCTCAATTATATCTAATATTGTTATTTATAATTTTCAGTATTCTGTAACACAGGCTTCCTGAATTTTAAGAACGAATAATTATTAAAACGTAATTTTCATGTTTAACAAGTTCATAATTATTTTTTCACAGGATTAAATTTATTTTGTGGAAATATTCTTTTATTTGTTTTGAAACTGACTCATTAATATTAATTTTTTTTAACAGCATTTTTATTTTGGCCGCATATTTATATGTTTTTCTATTTTTACATTCTGTACGTGTACTTACAAGGGCATATGACTCTATCCATATTTGAACGTTGGGGCAGTTTTAAGAGGCAGTACAGGCGAATTTAAATTGTAACCCTCGTGATTGGCCAGTGTTAAGAGAACATTCTTAAGTAAAGTTTTCGTGGGCGAAGACGGACATCTTGTTACGCGACGTCAGGCAGCCAGCTCAGGTGGGCTGTGCACTAGGTGTTAAATTTCGATTTTCATAGTAAGTCCGAGTTCGCAACCCTGAAACTGCAGGCCTTTTACTAGAAACGAAGACGTGAGGTTTTTAAGCATTAAGTCACGTCTTCGTTTCTAGTAAAAGACCTGTATTAGCCTCCCTCCTCGTAGCTTTCAGAGAGGTTAGCTAGAACTCGTGAGACGTCCGTTAAGGTGCCATTGAACTATATGTTAGCACCGTAAATCGTCCGCTTACATATAGAGAAGACGTCACCCAGGGCTGCAGCGCATCCGGAGAGATGCCCCGTCGGCGTACCTGATCATTGGGAACTTCAAGACCATCGAAATTCTATGTTTGACTAACAACTTAGCTAAGAAATTACAAATAAAGTAATTCACATAACACTGTGCATACGAGTTTCTAGAACATTTTCACGTTTTATTTAAATTAATTATTTTTGTAAGGAACATTAAGAATTTTGGCGTGATTTCTGAACATTTTCAAGTGTTTAAATTCTTAAGAATCATGAGGGCACTAGTGTTTCAAAGGCCACTAGAAATATTTCCATTATATGGTTCATATTTTCGGAGTCACAGATAATCTGCTAATTTGTATTGCCATCTGGATGAATTATGCTGTTTTCTGGGAAAAGTCAAGTCAATCAGAACTTACTTAAACTTCCAGATATTTTTGAAAAACAGTCGCCCATTGTAGTAATTTCTTAGTAGGGAGCAAGTTTTCTCCTGGTGTTACTTTTTGTGTATGTGTTTATTCTCTCCGCAAGTATTTTTACTACCAGACTGCTGTGTTGCTGGGTGTACAAATGTTACACGTTACTTCAGGCTGGTAAGTACAAGTGTATGTGTATTCCTATTGTTATGATTTCGATATTTTGTTGACCAGTATCCTTAAAGGTGATATAGGGGCGTAACAGGTTATTGATAAGGTTTATGTAACGAACACTATATAAACGAGGTTTATTTAACACTAAGGTTTACAATATTATTTCAATTTAAATATGATTTAATACGAACTGGGGGAGCTTTTCAAATATACTGAAACTTTAAATGATATTATTTTATTAAGATTTAACCAGCCACATTATGATTAAAGTCTAATTGGAGAATCCCTACCTTGTTCATAATTCCGGAAGCTGATTAAGATGGCGCAAGTCGACGGCCGGACACACCCATCTTCAGTGGTCTTCTCGTTCCAATGGTCCGACGACAAAATACACCGCCCACGGTCTGCAGTGTCCTATATCAGCTGCGTTGTCCCGTCTACTGGTCGGTGGAGGGGGTTTCTGTGGTTTGCGATTTCATAACTAATTTCAGCGATCACGACCCGTGTCCTGGATAAATAAGTGAAGGTGCGATCAGGCAGGCCGCTCAGCTAAGGGCCTGATCACAACTCGTAACATCTCCCCCAATGTTCACTAGTGAGATGCCCTCATCTCGCCCTGGAGTCCGCGTGGATTATGTATATGATTGGTATTTGCGGGGTTCATCTTGTGGCAGTAGGACTATGGATCGGGTTGAAGTTATATTCGGTACGGTAGGAAAATATTTTGAAAGGAATTACAGTAAACGAAGAATATTGGTGTAAGGAACTGCCAATTGCTTTCGTGCAGTCCTCGGGCGAGGTGGGCTGAACAAACGCTGTGCTGTGTGTTTGCTGTGGCCGTGCGGGCCTTGAACTTCAATATTGTTGGGTGTGCAAAGTGTCTTCCATACGGGTGCGCAGACGCACCGCGGGTGGTTCGCGAACGCGTCAGCCTTTATTGAGGTTGTGAGTCCCTAACACTAACACTGTGGCATGAATTGTTCACTACATTACATTATTTGTAAGGACTGAAAATTTAAAAACACTGTAGTTTTAATTACAATAGAAGCAAATTGAAAAGCAAAAGTATCTAACTAGGAAAACCTAAGTGCTCTCACCCCGGTACATTGAATGTTTTGTTTATGTTTGTACATAAAACTACAATTCCTGGAAATGAAATACATGTTAATACATCTAATGTACAAGCAGTGCTGTAATAATATTACATTATGAGTGATACGTGACGTCACGGTGGTTAGGATAGTGATAGGATGATATTGTAACGTAGCATGTTATTAAATTAATTATTTAAACTTACATTAATTATGAAAATAAAACAATGCTGCAGCTATTTTTCAACTACGTTTCAATACGTAAGAGGGTAATGGAGGGATACTGAAAGTAACGTAATATTAGTAAATGTATTCCAATATACACTAGTATCTAAAAATAACAAAACAAATGTTAACGTATTTGACAACAAAATGTTTCTCTAATTATAATAATAATATGTGTATTAAATTATTTTTAATTCGTGTTGAGTTTACGTGGATTGATGGTCGCAAAGTAACCAGGATTCCAGCTCCCATTCAACCTTAAATACTCGTCGGCTCTCCCTCCCCGCGACCACCATGTCATTCGGCGCGCGGCCCTGTCGGGGAGCCTCGTGAATACTCTACATACAATGACATCACATTACATCATCCAGCGTGAATCGCAAGAAAGTACCGCTATGACATAAGTACCAACCAAGGACGCCTCTTAGCAACGAAAGCGATACGCCTAACTTTCATCAGCAAGCAACCTGCACAGCGGTTGTGTTTTAGCAAGCAAAATCTGCTACACACATTTTTGCGTAAATTTTACTTGTCTGCATAAATGGTGCGCGACCAGTATGTTTGTATCTTCATGAGTTATTTAAAACAATTGTGGTTATACAAAAATTACGTGTAATATATTTTTAGAAACTAATTAAACAAAACAGAGTGATATTTTAAAACATACATGTGGTGTAAAGATGAAATGTCAGATCTACCTTCAAGTATAATGGACTTGTTATTTAATAGGAATATGCACATGGAAATAGTACATATACAATAATAACAAGAAGTTACTGATATAACTAATAATCTTATATTCCTCTACATGGGTGCAAATAATTTTTAACGAATATCCAAAAGGCATAGATGATAGGTAGGACTTGACGTCTCGTTGACAGCAATATTAGATATAGAACCAGAAACATATGCAACAGTACTCAGACAAATACAAATACACACGTGCTTTACCCGGTACTCGAACCCAGAAAACATCGTATCATATGATAGTATGCAATAAAATTACGGAGGTTGGATTAGTAGCATCAACTGGGACGTAATCATTCTTACTTTTTGAATGATATGGTTAAATAACCTGATATATATAAGGCCGTCATTTTTAAAATAAATGTATTAGCCACTTAAAACACTTAAGTTCACATGTATTACCGTAGAGCTACTTCTGTGAATAATTTGGTGTAAATAGGTTGATTGCTCCCCAAGATAGGACATAAAAACATTATTTTCTTATTTAGTGCTTATTTAGTGCTACAAAATTTCATAACAAAAAGATACTGTATACGATGCCTTAAATATGTATGGTCAACTTAAAAAGTTTGGTTGAATTAGGTTATATTGTTTTATATACAAGAAAAACCTTATCAAAACATTTACATGGCCGCCATTTTTAAAAATCAATGTCTGACCGAACTTAAATCGTTTAAATTTACATAATGTTAGGTAGCACTTATTGCGTCAAAATTTGGTGAAAATTAGTTAAAATGTTCCGGAAATATGGCAAAATGTAAAATTTTTTTCATCTATCACTATTTTGCAAAAATGTTAGTAAAATAGGATATTTGTTATCATAATTAATACTTGTAATAAATACTGTTAGTGTAAAAATTTGGTTTAATTTTGTTGAATTGTTTAATAGATTATTTATAGTAATGGCATAAAAAAGGCCTGCTAAACCTAAAACATGTTAGTTTACACACTTTATTGTTGCATTACTTGCTCGTACAACTTGGTGGGAATCGGTTTATTAGTCCTCAAGATATGGTATAAATCCTCACTATTTTAATGTGGTTATTTTCAGAAATGGAGAGGAAAAGGTTATATAAATAAATAAATATATATATATATATATATATATATATATGCATATTCAATGGTTGTTATATATACAGTATATCAAGTTAAGTTAAAAACGGTTANTATATATATATATATATATATGCATATTCAATGGTTGTTATATATACAGTATATCAAGTTAAGTTAAAAACGGTTACATAGCTTCTTAGATTTGGCACAATAAGTTAAAGTGTTATAAAAGCCGCCATTCTGAAAACAAGTGTCTATCACACTTGCGCTAACACATGCAAATTAATATAGACTACTACAATACAACTTCTTCGCGCCAAATTTGGTAGACATCGGTTAATTATTCCCGAGATAGGACATAAAGATTTTCTAGTTTTATGTGTTGCTATAATACAAAATTACGGATAAAAAATATCTGTATAGACAAATTTTATGTTTTTAGTCTATACTACCAGCACAAAAAATAAGTTGAAATTTTTTCGTAGTTTCGTAAATATATCATTTATTAAGGCAAACTGTTTATATGGCAGCCATTATGAAAACCATTGTTTGATTATCCCAAAATTTAACAATTTGCATGGCCTGCCATAGTGATACTTGTTACCCAAATTTGGTGGGAATCTGTTGGTTTTCTCTGTAGATATGACAAACATTTTAATTTGTCGTGAGATGCTATCTTTCATAATGGCAGACAAAAGATACTTCGTGTTGGCACATTTGATGGTTGTAATATATACTGGCAGCATAGAAAGTTGAGTTGTAATTAATTAGATAATTTTTACGATAGATATTACTAAGCTAAAGTGGCTATCTTGGCACCATTTTGAAAATAATTTTCTGACATATTTTAAACATGCCATTTTACATCGTCTGCAGCAGTACTGCCCGTCCACCAAATTTGGTTGGATTCAATATGTTTGTTTCCCGAAATATGACAAACACTATTTATTCGTCTAATGTTTTCTTACATTATGACGGACAAAATTGGCTATATGTTGGCATACATAATGCCTCTAATAGATATTTTCAGCATGCACAATTTGGTCTAAATTGGTCAAACGGTATGGCAGATATACCAAATGTAATATAATTGTATGGCTGTCATAAGGAAAATACGTGCAGAATGTATTTAAATTGTATACGGTTACATGGCCTAATATATTATTTATTATTTGTCAAATTCGGCGAGAATTGGTTGAATAGTTTCCAAGACATAATGTAAAGGCTTTATTCTTTCATGCAGTGCTATCTTCCAAAATGGTTGACCAACAACAATATCCACCTCCAAATTTAATGCATACATGAATCACTGCAAGTTACAAAACTTGGTTTGAATCGATTAATTGTTCTCGAGATATGATTTATTAAACCAAATTTTAAACTAGTCCCTATTTTGAAAATAAGATCCCCCCGACCAGGTCAGAAACTATAAGTCTGATGTCATTACTAAGCATAGTACAGTGTATGTACGGAGATTGGTGAAATTCGATTGGCGCGTTCAAAGTTTCAAGGAATGAGGGAGGGGCACAAACGTGCGCACACACACCCAGACACACACAGACAGGAAAGTGATCTCATGAGCCTTTCTTTCTATCGGAAAGTAGGCTAAAATAACAACTATATCTTTAAAAACTTAGAAAAAAATTTATTAAAAATTTGACATAACAGTAATTTTTCTGATGAATAAATAATGTCACTTCAAAAGGTTTTAATAATATCATAATAGACGATAATAACATATCGAAACTAATGATAAAACATTAGGAAATGCATACTATCTTGAAAAAGATCTAACTGAAACTCATACTGATACAAGAAGTTATCTATATAACTAATGAGGCTACTTTTCTCTACATAGATGCAAATAATTTCGATGAAATTATTAAAAGGTGAAATGGTAGGTGGACCTTGGCGTCTCGTTGACAGCGATATTATTAGAGATGGAACCAGAAATATACGCAGTACTGAGACATTTACAAATACACACGTGCATTATCCATGTCTCGAAAACCAGAACGCCTCNCCAGAAATATACGCAGTACTGAGACATTTACAAATACACACGTGCATTATCCATGTCTCGAAAACCAGAACGCCTCTTACAATAAACTGACGCGTAGCCAACTGCATTACGCAGGTAGAATAAGGAGCATCAACTTAAGTAGTAAACAGTCTAATGTTTTGTAGATAGGGTTTACCAATCTGATATATTTGAGACACTTAAATCATATAAATTTACTTGGCCTACTGTAGAATTAGTTGTGGGCATAGTTTTATGGAAATGCAGGTTGACTGATTCCCGAGATATTGCATAAAATTTTTATNCCAGAAATATACGCAGTACTGAGACATTTACAAATACACACGTGCATTATCCATGTCTCGAAAACCAGAACGCCTCGTACAATAAACTGACGCGTAGCCAACTGCATTACGCAGGTAGAATAAGGAGCATCAACTTAAGTAGTAAACTGTCTAATGTTTTGTAGATAGGGTTTACCAATCTGATATATTTGAGACACTTAAATCATATAAATTTACTTGGCCTACCGTAGAATTAGTTGTGGGCATAGTTTTATGGAAATGCAGGTTGACTGATTCCCGAGATATTGCATAAAATTTTTATTNGTAGAATTAGTTGTGGGCATAGTTTTATGGAAATGCAGGTTGACTGATTCCCGAGATATTGCATAAAATTTTTATTTTCCCATTTGCCACTATCGTACAAAAGGCCTAAAAAGAAGCTGTGCTTACGCATATCTGATGCTTCCGATAGGTACTGTCGGCATACAAAGTTAAACTGAAATTGGTCAAATTGTTGAACAGATATGATAAAAAATATCTCAATAATTTATATTGTTACCATGTTGATAAAAGTCTGACCCGCTAAAATTATGTAAGTTTACATTTACATTGTTGTGGCGAGAGGGAGCGTAGAGAGGTTTAGTCGACTCTTAAAATCGGGGTCTTGAGAGCCTATGAGAGTGGAGCGAGGTGGATGTGGTGCAGTGGAGGCATGCAAGAGTGGGGAAGGTGGGAGATACCTGAGAAAACCTGCTGACCAGCGACATTGTACGCCTCGAACACTACATGTGAACATCCGGCAGCGACCCCACCGGGAGTCGAATATCGCCTTTTTGAGAGGTGAGCCCTCTAGCCGCTGCGCAGCCGTGGCGCCAAGAATTTTCTGGGAATTAGTTGATTGGTTCTCGATATATGGCATAAAAGTAAAACTTTTCATCTGGCACTACCTTACAAAAAGGCTGACAAAAAGAATCTTTCCAGGTTGAGTATAAAAGAATACCCCAAATTAGAAGGTCTATAATATCAAAACCAAACAACCTACAACATTGATTGGCCACTCAAATGAACCGCGGAACCGTGACGTTTGTTTACCATACATTCATAAATGTTCAATGTGACCACCATGAGCGGCCCGAACGACATCTGCGCGATAATNGACGTTTGTTTACCATACATTCATAAATGTTCAATGTGACCACCATGAGCGGCCCGAACGACATCTGCGCGATAATAAAACTCATTATATGCTCTTGTCAGCATGTTCGGTGTTACAGTTTGGATGGCAAACGTAACTCTCGGTTTGAGGTGNAAAACTCATTATATGCTCTTGTCAGCATGTTCGGTGTTACAGTTTGGATGGCAAACGTAACTCTCGGTTTGAGGTGGTGAGGGGGAAGCGAGCTCGCATTTGACACGTCAATGGGAAGGGGATGGTCTGATGTTTCCTGTATGTACCCAGAACGAGTTATACGATGCCTTCATGTANAGGGGATGGTCTGATGTTTCCTGTATGTACCCAGAACGAGTTATACGATGCCTTCATGTATAAACTGGTTTTTAGCGATGAAGCGACGTTCCATACAAATGGTAAGGTGAACCGGCACAACGTGCGGATATTGGGTCAGGAGCCTCCACATGAAACCACCGAACACAAACGCGCTTCTCCCAACGTGAATGTGTTTTGCGCTGTATCCAAAGACGGGGATTACGGGTCGGTGACTCCTCCGGGAGGAAGGTTTCTGGGCGTTTGAGGTGGTGTGGCAGTACTACGCTATAGTAGCCAAGCCTGGTTACCGCATCGGCCCTAGAAAGGGTCTCTTATAGCCTCTCTCCACCCATGGCGACCCAAATTTACCAGTGCCAACCCTGTGCTTTGAAAATTGGGCTCCGCCGCCCGTCTCCCTACGGGAACCAGTTTCCTCGTGGCTGGTAAGGGGTATCTGCCGTGATGGTTTGGGCCGATAGTTAGTACCTAGACCCGACCACTTGGCGGGGTGTTGGACCACTTGGCATTCAGGCCGATGGGGCCCAAGACCGGAATTTCCTGTGTGAAGAAATTCCCATGTATGGTAATGGCCAGTGCCCGATGACGGCTCCTGCAACTGTAATGCTGATAGTAAGAAGTGGTGGCGATGGCTTGGAGGCTGTGATGACAGCAGGAAGACATTTGAGTGTAAACGATTAAAATTCTTCCAATTTAGAGCGAGGGCTGTTATCCCCCACCTCGGCATTCCCAATAAATCGAGGAAGTATGCCACTCCAAGCCAATCGCACTCCGCCCTTTCGGTGGGCTTGCAGAGCATTGACGGGGCGGTCGGGTAACTGAAAACCCACTAGTGCCATTGAAAATAAGTGGGAGCACAGGCTGGTCAGGTTGGTCCCACCAGAGGGTCACTCTGGTGTACCGATCACTAGAGGATGGACTCGTGCTGGCAGTGGTTACCTCCGTATGCTGGAGGAGGTCTGGAGAGATTCCCCCTCTTAAAGAAGGACCAGGCGGTGAGTGGCAACCTGCTCCGGTTGTGTCCTGGAAAGACACTAGGGGTCCGGGTAGTACCTAGGCCATACCACACGCTTGGTGTCCGAGTACGAGGGTCTCAGAACCTTGTGGAAGGGTGCTTTCGGCCGTACTTGTGTATCAAGTCAGGGCTTTGGATTTGGTTACCTCAGGTGCGTGGCTAGGACACCTGCGACGAGAGGGCGTGATCCCTCTTCCCTGCCGAGTGGGCTGCCGAAACGCGGGATGGCTCATGGCTAAGAGCGCTGCGTTAAAATATAAAAGTATGGTGGCCGAGAGGCTACTGTATTTGCATCACGTATGTATCCAAAGACACTGGTTTGATCCTTTCTTTTTTCACGAGCCCACTGTTACTGGAATCCCTTATTTGGACATGCTCAGAGTGGTTGTTTCCTCAGTTAGAAGAGGCAGCGGGGGACTTAATTTTCTAGCAGGATGGTGCGCCACCCCATTGGTGCCTAGCTGTTTGCGGATACCTGAACGAGACGTTGCCGCAACACTGGATTGGTCGAGGAGCAGCTGGTGACCAGTTTCTTCATCACTGGCCCCCAAGAAGCCCGGATCTTACCCCATGCGATTTTTTCTAGTGGGGTATATAAAAGATCAAGTGCTTCGTCCAATATTGTTGGCTAACATTGACGACGTCAAAACGAGAATTACGGACGCCATCCAAATCTTAACACCGGACATGCTGACAAGAGTGTGGAACGAGTTTGATTATCGCGTAGATGTCGTTCGGGTGGCTCGTGGTGGTCACATTGGACATTATTGAAGACATTGTAAACAAATTTCATAGTTCCGCGGTTCATTTGATTGGTCAACCAAGGTTGTAGGTTGTTTGGTATTGATATTATAGACCTTCAAAGTTGGGGTTTCTTTAATNCATTTGATTGGTCAACCAAGGTTGTAGGTTGTTTGGTATTGATATTATAGACCTTCAAAGTTGGGGTTTCTTTAATATTCCATCCTGCACTACACACAATTAATGCTTCTAATGGATACGGTCAGCAACCAAAGTTTAATCGAATTTGTTTAATTTATTTTACTAGATACGACAAACTTATCTAAATTATTTATATGACAGCCACATTGTTAATAATGGCGGAGATTTTTTAAACATGTAAATTACGTGGCCTACTGTAGCATTATTAGCATGCAAGACTAGGTGGGTTTCAGTTGATTGGTCCCCGACATATGGCATAAAAGCTCCATTTTTTGATGTGGCGCTATTTTCGTGAGGGGTGAACAAAAATATTGTGTATTGGTATATTCGACATTTATCATAGACACTGCTAGAATATTATATTCATTTGAAATTATTGCGGCACATCGCATACTAACCTGAAATATTTACATGGCTGTTATTTTCAAAATATGTGTCTACCTCCTAAAGTCATGAATTTTGCTAGACCAGTAAAGTATAACATGTCGCGTAAATTTGATGGGTATCAGTTAATTATTTAGTGAGGTAGGACACCATAGTTTAATTTTTCTTATCGTGCTATCTTCCGAAATTGGTGGATAAAGTGTTTATGTATTAGCTCATTTGATGGTTAGATGTATACTGTCAGCATATTAGGTTAAGTTGAAATTTGTTATATGGTTTCGTAGATATAT
This sequence comes from Clitarchus hookeri, assembly GCA_002778355.1. Taxonomy (NCBI): domain Eukaryota; kingdom Metazoa; phylum Arthropoda; class Insecta; order Phasmatodea; family Phasmatidae; genus Clitarchus; species Clitarchus hookeri. The sequence continues at coordinate 866,917 of NQII01000153.1, read as the reverse complement.
CGTAATATGCTAAAAGGTTTATATGGCCATTATTCTGAAAATAAGTGTCGTGTCCTTTTTAAATATAGCCCATCAAATTACATGGCCTATCACAGTACTAATTGTGTGCCAAATTTGGTAGAAATCGACTGATTGTTTCTTGAGATATGACAACACTTTTGTTATTCATATCGCACTAATCTTTCAAAATGGCAGACCTAAGAGGGCCTGGGGGGAAAAATTTTATTTTTGTGATAAATACTGTCAGCGAACAAAGTTAAATCGAAATTGGTCGCAAATATTCACAGATATTGCATACTAATCTAAAATGTTTATGTAACAGCCAATTTGTAAATTAGTTTCTGGCCCACTCATAAAAAAATTGGTACATGTTACATACCGTATTACTGCTTCACTGCCAAATTTGGTAGGAAACGGTTGCTTGTTTCCAGAGATACGACTTAAAAAACCTAATTTTTTTACGTAGCATTATCTTACAAAAAGGCGGACAAATATTTTTACTGACACACTTGATGCTTGTAATAGATACTTTCGAAATCTAATTTTAGAAGAAATTGGTTAAATATTATGGTAGCTATAGCAAATAAACCTAAATTTTTTATATAGTTTCAATTTTGGAAATTAATGTTTCATCCACTAAATGTTTATACATTTACGTAACCTAGAATAATAGTAGATAGATAAAGTATGTTCGATGACATGGCCTGGCACAGGACACCGGGACACCAAACTGCCCCAGGCAATCCGCAAACCTCCTGCTATTGCATTCCACTTCTATGGTGGCCTTCTTGGCAGCTAGTACGAAAACCACCTGCTCTCACATACCTAATCGCCAGCAGCCATTTTGTTTCCAAAAATTTACAAAACTTTTTCACTTTTTTTNACCACCTGCTCTCACATACCTAATCGCCAGCAGCCATTTTGTTTCCAAAAATTTACAAAACTTTTTCACTTTTTTTTCAAAATTTTAAATTTTTTTTTAAGTTCAAATATTTCAAAAATAGTAAATATTTCAAAAGTATAAACAATTTATTAAATACCGTAAAAGTTAAAAAAATTTACTAAATATTTCAAAAACAAAAAAAAAATTTCCCAAACATTTTAACGCATCCATTTTGTTTTCCTACGTAATCTCAGGCTGTGTGACCATAAGACAACGCCCAGACTTAATGAAATTGTCTCAGGCATGTCCCAAGAGAAATGCCCCCTCCCAATTAAATCGCCCGAGGCTCCGAGTTCAAATAGCCGCGGACTACAAGGCTTTGCGATTTTTTGTGGCATTACGACGGGGGCCACGATGCCAAGTCAGGAGGGTTATCTCAGAGTCTTTCCAAATTCGATTATAATTTAAGTCCTCCCTACTAATGATATACATCATGTGCTTGCATGCCAAGCCAGGAGGGTTATCTCAGAATCTTCCCAAATTCGATTATAATTTAAGTACTTCCTACGAGATGATATACATCACGCTCTTGCATGCCAAGCCAGGAGGGTTATCTCAGAGTCTTCCCAATTTCGATTATCATTTAAGTCCTTCATACGAGATTATATACATCACGTGCTTGCATTCCAAGCTAGGAGATTACATGCTAAACATCACGCTCTCGCATTTAATAGCGAGGGGTGCTGTGGTGAGCGATGGATAGACATAGCCTCAGGTGGCGCCCTAAGATGAAGCCCGCATGTCCCCAGCATCGACGTTCATAGCCCCAGGCAACGCGTGATTTTGGGAAATAGTGTACACATATTGTTTTGCTAAAACGCTCCAGGCATTGGCGATGTCCTCGAGTAATTGTTTTTCAATACTGATAGCCCCAGTCAACGAGTGATTTTCCACACAGGATGTGCGCGGCTCCGCCGAGAAATACATTTTTTTTGCCGAGGCGACACATACAGACACACACACACTTTAGCACGAGTTTCAGAAATATATATATAAATTAATGTCATTTTTATCATTAATATTTCGCTACAACCAGGCTGTGCGCGACGCCAGCGACTCGCCGAGAAACATGTTCTACACAACATCGCCCCAGCCCAATGTTAGTTTCGGAAATATTAAAAATATGAAAAGTAGTATGATTAATGTTATTAGTTTTGCAACAGCCAGGCTGTGCGCAACGTCGACTACGCGAGAAATTCTTTTTACACACCATTGCCCCAGGCAGGCATTAGTTTCGGAAATATGTAAAATATTTAAAGTATTATTATTAGATTTTTGCCATCGAGAGAAATATGTTTTACCGTGCGGCGACATACACTCTCTCCATCGCCCCAGCCCGGCGCGAGTTTCTAAAAAAAAAATATATATATTTAAAATAGTTAAAGTTGAGGTAGGCTTGTCTAGGCCCCACAGTTGGTCGCCAAATTTAACTTGAAGCTATGCCACTGAGGAAGACAGGGTGGCATGCAGGGTCGTAGTTAATTCCTTCAAGCACAGACTATAATGTGCCTTGAAGGTTGAGGGTATTGCAATAAAGTAGTCTTTTGGTGTTTCATTTGGAAGGATAGATATATATATATTGTCTCCAGCTTAACACAAACAATCTACAGAAACACTTCCGAGGTGTGGTACTCTACTAATTTGGCTACTCGGATTAACTGCCGACGACTTCGTGATGGAGGGGGACCTTCTCTGGATGGTGAATGTATACTTAACTCTGCTGGTATGATGTCCTCTGTGGTTGAGCTCTGTCGAAATGGGCGGCCTTTGGCAAAGGCCCGCTTGGTGTCGTCGTCTCCCCTGGACTGCTCTACTGACGTACTGAGGTACTGTTGTGGCCGGGAGTCGGACTCCCGGCCTCTCGACTGAATGACTGCCTCTCCGCGCGAGACTCTAGAACGGCCTGATTCCTCGAACTAACGTCTCTGGGCGGTAATAATTGACTGTTTCCCACTTCTCTCGTAAAGGGCTTATATGGTCGCCAGCCTCCCCCCTTAAGTGTCGGCACATGTCTCTATTATTGGGGGAGGGGGTGAGGTGGTAGAAAGCATAACAATGCCTTTCAAAACATGTGCCCTGGTTCCTGAAGGTTGGGGAGGGGAGGTGGCACTTTGCTCCTAGCTTGCTCTGTCAGCTATTTCTCGGTGCGTTTCCACATTGTCCTGTGGTTAGCTAAGGGGGGAGGGGGGTGTTCTTGGCACCATTATCCAGCTTGTCAGCTGTTTCTTCCGTGGTGTGTGTTTTCTCAATTTAGGCGAACTGCGTTTCTCTATCTCGTGAAACCTCCGACCTCAACAAATCTCATGGGCTTGCTAGAGGCATAGGGGTGGGAGAGTGGTAGGGAGGCCTAAGCAGCAGGACACGTGTAACTGCGATCCGCCACCTGCCTCGTGACACGTGTCAACTGGGGAGGCGCTCGCAAAGGGGGTCAGCGAGGCTTCTATTCCAAAAGGCATCACCCGTCAAAGTAATATTCTTATTATGATGACGCTACTACCAGACTGTGCGCGACGCAAGCGACTCGCCGAGAAATATGTTTTACACGCCATCGCCCCAGCTCGGCATGAGTTTCGGAAATAGTTAAACTATTTAAAGTCTTATTATTAATTGTTTGCTACAGCCAGGCGGTGCGAGGCTCCGACGACTCCCCCGAGAAATTAGTTTTTACATATGCTGCAATGACCCTTCATTATGGCGTTATGCTGCGAGAGGCTCTTGTCACGGAATGGCTACACAAGTCTAAGAATATCAACATTGACAAGCTAGTACCATTCATCACGGCTGAAGAATGTTCGTATTCATTACCCTCCTATCATGTAACTTATCGCATCGTATAAACATAGCAGGTTCTAAGTTCCGATTTGTTTATGATACAAAACACACCCTCGACAATGAAATAAACAATTATCACAGAGTCATTTAAGCCCTACAAGCATAGTTGCTCGTAATTTCCGAACTGTTCAAGATACAGGTGACAAAATCGTAACATATATATCGTCCCTGACAAAGAAAATTATTGTACAGTTATTTATACCCTCTAAGTTTAAAAATTATCACATATTCATTTACACGCTTTAAGCATAGTTGCGCCTAATATCCGACTCGTTTAAGATACGATTACCTAAATTCATAACATAGACATAATTCCCAACATCAAGAAAGGACTACGCCTGATTGGCTACGAGAGGCTCTCGTAACTTTAAATATTTCATCAACACATGCAAACAAATGTTGACCGAGTATAGTAAATTACACCAAAGAGGAAAAAAATCCATATTCATTACTAGATATTCCGAACATATATATTCATATTAATAACAATAATAAAGTTAAATATAATAATAATTTATAGATAAATACAAGGTCCCCGACTGACAGCAGCAGACATTATGCCAGTCAGTACCGTCGACGACGGTAATATTCGTCCCCTGACACGTCCTCCAACATACAAGCGAGCACATCCACACACCTATCCACACCATAACAAAAAAAAAAAAAGAAGGGACCTAACATGTTATGTGATGCTCTCGAAAGAGTCTCGGTGCTGACGTAGTTGCTGGCCTATCGTTTAACGTTATTCGATGACATTGTCATGGTGGCATGTAAGCATGGTTTTTACTTTTGTGAGTGATTCCATGATTGTTTTATAAACATAACAGTGACAATGAAGCAGTCGTGCAGCCAAGTAATGCTTTACCAAACCCAGGTGTTTAGTTTAGACGTAGCATGTGATAAACGGTCCACAATGCAGCAGCAGTATTTCAGCATGGGACATCATGTAGCGGTGGATGCGATTTGCCTATGTCGAACTTATTCACGCACACTCTTGCATTGGAGTTGTTTTTGATGATCCCACAATGCAGCCTAGTAACTCCTTTTTGGGCAAGGAGGTATTAAGGGATTTTACCTAACATGCTGCGCGAGGCTCTCGTATCTGATTGGCTATGCGAGGCTAGGGGATATCAACACCTACAAGCTAGCACCAATCATCATGGCTGAAGAATGTTTGTATTTATTGCCCTCTTATCATGTAACATCTCACATCGTATAAGCATAGCAGGTTCTAAGTTCCGATACACAGCACACCTGTGACAATTAAAATATAATAATATTTATTATCACAGAATCATTTAAGACCTACAATCATAGGTACTCGTAATTTCAGAACTGTTTAACATGCAGACGACATATTCATAATATATATATCGTTCCTGACAACGCAAATTATCGTAGCGTTATTTATGTCCTATAAGAAGGAAAATTATCACAGATACATTTAAGCTCTACTAGCATAGTTGCACATAAGTTCCGTATTGTGTGAGATACGTTCGACAACTTCATAACATAAACATTACTCCCGTCATCTCGAAAGGGTTACGTCTCTGATAGGCTATTCACAGCTCTCGAAACTTTAAATATTCCATCAACTCATGCAAACAAAGCTTGACCAAGTCTAGAAAATTACCTCAATGGGGGAAAAAAACAAACCATATTATTTACTAGGTAATCCAAACCTATATATTCATAATAATAAAAACAACAATTAAGTTAAATATAATAATAATGTATAGCTAAATATAAGGTTCCCGACTGACAGCGGCAGACATTATGCCAGTCAGTACCTTCGGCTGCAATTGCCGTAATATTCGCCCTCTGCTGGCCCCCCTGTCAATGTTTAACATCATTCGACGACATGCTCATGGTTGCGTGTTGTCATGGTTTTTACTGTTGTGAGTGAGTGAGTCAAATGGTTTTTCTCTGAGTGATTCCATGATTGTTTTATAAACATGATAATAATAAAGGTGTTGTTAACCTTGATGACATGGTTTCTGCTGGTGTGAGTATCTGTCTTATATCTGTATGTATATATATATATATATATATATATATATATACTACACATAATAGTTAACAGTATATATATGTTTTAGTATAGGACGATCGGATAATTTTGCTATTCAGACCTCGAAGAGTGAACAGAGACTAAGGCGAATGTGCTCTTCAACAATGGCGGGAACTCGCGCCCAACTAGGGCGATGGAGAGAGTGTACGTCGCCGCACGGTAAAACATATTTCTCTCGATGGCAAAAATGTATTAATTACACTTTAAATATTTTACAAATTTCTGAAACTCACGTCTGCCTGGGGCAATGGTGTGCAAAACGAATTTCTCGCGGTGTCGACGTCGCGACAGCCTGGCTGTTGCAAAACTAGTAACATTAATCATACTACTTTACATATTTTTTATATTTTCGAAACTCACATCGGGCTGGGGCGGTGGTGTGTCGAACATATTTCTCGGTGAGTCGCCGGCATCGCGCATATACTTGCTGTAGCCTAATATTAATAATAATAATGTTAATTTATATATATATTTCCGAAACTCGTGTTAAAGTGTGTGTGTGTGTGTGTCGCCACTGTAAAAAATGTATTTCTCGGTGGAGCCGTGCACATCCTGTGTGGAAAATCACTCGTTGCCTGGGGTTATCGGTGTTGAGAAACAATTTTCAAGGATGTCGCTAATGCCTGGGACGTTTTAGCAAAACAATATTTCTACACTTTTTCCCAAAATCATGCATTGCCTGGGGCTATGGGCGTCGATGGTGGGACACATGGGCTTCGTCTTAGGGAGCCACCTGAGGCTATGTCTATCTATCGCTTCACCGCAGCACCCCTCGTTATTGAATGCGAGAGCATGACGTTTAGCATGTCGTCTCACAGCTTGAAATGCAAGCATGTGATATATATCATCTAGTAGGAAGGACTTAAATGATAATAGAATTTGGGAAGACTCTGAGATAACCCTCCCAGCTTGGCATGCAAGAGCATGATGTATATCATCTCGTAGGAAGGTTTTAATAATAATAATCGAATTTGGGAAGACTCTGAGATAACCCTCCCAGCTTGGAATGCAAGCACATTAGGTATATCATCTAGTAAAAAGGACTTGAATTATAATCGAATTTGGGAAGACTCTGAGATAACCCTTTTTGGCTTGTCATGCAAGGATGTGATGTATATCATCTAGTAGGTAGGACGTCAATGATAATCGAATTTGGGAAGACTATGAAATAACTTACCCGGCTTGGCATGCAGGAGTTGAAGTATATCATCTAGTAGGAATGATTTAAATGATAATCGAATTAGGGAAAACTGAGATAACGCTCCCAGCTTGGCATGCAAGAGTGTGAAGTATTTCATCTCATAGGAAGGATTTAATGATGATCGAATTTGGGAAGACTCTGAGATAACCCTCCTGGCCCAGCATCCAAGAGCATGAAGTATATCATCTAGTACGAATGACTTCAATGTTAATCGAATTTGGGAACACCCTGAGATAAACCTCCTGGCTTGGCATGCAAGAGTGTGAAGTATATCATCTCGTAGGAAGGACTTAAATGTTAATTGATTTTGGGAAGTCTCTGAGATAACCCTCCCAGCTTGGAATGCAAGCACATGATGTATATCATCTAGTAGGAAGGATTTAAATGATAATCGAATTTGGGAAGACTCTGAGATAACCCTTTTTGGCTTGTCATGCAAGGATGTAATGTATATATCTAGTAGGTAGAACTTCAATGATAATAGAATTTGGGAAGATTCTGAGATAACCCTCCCAGCTTGGATGGCAAGAGCAATATGTATATCATCTCGTAGGAAGGACTTAAATTATAATTGAATTTGGGAAGACTCTGAAATAACCCACCCAGCTTGGAATGCAAGCATGTGATGTATATCATCAAGTAGGAAGGACTTAAATGATAATCGAATTTGGGAAGACTCTGAGATAATCCCCCTGGCTTAGCATGCAAGAGCATGAAGTATATAATCTCGCAGGAAGGACTTAAATGTTAATTGATTTTGGGAAGACTCTGAGATAACCCTCCTGGCTTGGCATGCNGAGAGGGCATTGCACTTGGGACATGCCTGAGGCTATTTCATAAAGGCTGGGCATTGTTTTAGGGACACACAGCCTGATGCTATGTAGGAAAACAAAATGGCCACCATGGAATATTCAACTTTTTTCAACTTTTTAAATATTTAATACATTTTTGAAACTTTAGAAATATTTACAACTTTTTAAAATTAAAAACTTAAAAAAAATGAACATTTTTGAAAAATGATTAGAAAATTTTCAAATTATTTTTTTGAATAATTTCAGCTAATTTTGGAAACAAAATGGCCGCCGTTAAAGAGGAATGCGAGAGCAAATGGCGGTCGTACTGTCTGCCCAGATGGCCACCATAGAATTGGAATGCAAGAGCATTGCCTGGGGCGGTTTGGTGTTCCGGTGTCCCGCGCCAGGCGCTGCAATCGAACATACATTATCTAACTACTAATAGTATTACTTAAGTGCCGAATTTTGGAGGATTTGATTGAGTGGTTCCAGTGATACAATATGAGAGAATTATTTGTAAAGTAGTGCTGGATTTCAAAATGACATACCATTATTACTATCGCGTTCTACAAACAATGACTATATGATGCACTGTCAATTTACCAAATTTGAATAAAATCGGGTATATTGTTTCCGTGATTTAACATGGCACTCTTAATTTTTAAACTGTCACCATTTTGAAAATAAGCTGTCGGCCTGATTAAAGACTATAAAAGTCTGATGTCCTTATTAAGTACTAATTTTTCAATAACTTCTTAAAAGCTGAGTTGGTAGATAGGGCATGACTTCTCTTTGCAAGCAATAACATTAGAAGCGAAACCAGAAACTTATGCGACAGTTGTGATCCAATTGCAAATACACACGTCCCTTACCCTGGACTTGAAACCAAAAAACCTCGTACTATAAGCTAGCGTGTAGTCCGATGTATTACAGTGGGATGTTTCGGAGCAGCATCTTCGGATTTAATCAGTCTAATGTTTCTAATGGTAGGGTTTACTAACATAAAATATTTACTGGGCCATCACTTTGAAAATAAGGGACAGAACCACTTAAAACTTGTTAGTTTACATGGCCTAATGTAGCGCTACTTGTGTGACGAATTTGGTGGAAATCTGTTGTTTGGTCTCTCAGATATAACTTAAGAAACTTTATTTCCTTATTTGATGCTTTCGTACAAACTTGTCAAAAAAAGAGGCTCTATATAAGATGCTTGTAATTTATGTCTATATACAAATTGTGGTTGAATTTTGGTAAATTGTTTAATTTATGTTAATAACCTACCTACATTATTTATGAAGCCACAATTTTAAGCATTGTTGTCTGATCCATTTAAATCATGAAAGTTTACATGGCCTTCTGTAACATTTATGGTGTTCGCAATTTGGTACAAATTAGTTGATATGTTCCAGTGTAAAATTTGGATGTAGTCTCTTAATTGGTCTTCGATATATGACATAAAACCTCCATAATTTTCATGTGGTGATCTTCATAAATGGAGGACAAAAAGTAATATAGTAGCATATTCGATTATTGTATACTGCGAATATACAAATTTAAGTTAAAATTGATTACATAATTTCGTATATATATATCACATACAACTAACATTACTTTATAGCTGGCATTTTGAAAATAAGTGTGTCATACTTAAAAAAATACATATATTAAGATGGCCTAAAACAATATAATATCTTCGCCAAATTTTGTAAGGATGTGGTGATTGTTTCCCAAGATATGAGAAAAAAAATTATTTTTTATTGGTATGGCTATATTACAAAATAGAAGAAAAATGAGGCTTTGCATAGATGAATTTGATTGTTGAAACAGATACTGCCAGCATACAAAATTAAGTTGGAGTTTGTTTCGTTTGTAAAATATATCGAGTTAAAAGATTTATAATGCCACCATTTTCAAAATCCGTATCTGACCTACCTAAAACATACCAGTTTACTCCACCTGCTACAGTACTCTTTGTTTACCAAATTTGGTACGATTCTGAAAAATATTTCGTAAGATAAAGCATAAAAATCTAATTTATTCGTGTTACATTATCTTACAAAACGGAGGACAAAATATGCTCCATATATATATATATATGTATTGTTAACAGTTGTAATATCTACTACCGGCATACAAAGTTAAGTTGGAATTGATTATATGGTTTCGACGATAGCATTCTAAGCTAAATATTCCTATATAGACGCCATTTTGAAAATAAGTGTATGGCATGCTTAAAACATACCACCCAACGTTACGTGCATCAGTAAGGCTTGTTTGCTAACTTTGATAGAAATCGGTTAAATGTTTCCTGAGGTATTATATAAAAAAGTTAATCTTTTGCATTGGGCTATCTTGCAAAATGGCGGACAAAAGATGCTCTGTGTAGATATAGTTGATAGTTGTACTATCTACAGTCAACATACAAAGTTGTGTTGGAATTGAGTTTGGATGATATCCCATTCTAAGCTTAAATATCTATGTGGCAGCCATTTTTTAAATAATTGCCTGGCGCACTAAACTATACCCTTTTACATCATGTTCAGGAGTACTACTTCTCTAAAATTTGATAGTAATAGGTAAATTGTTTCACAAAAATTTACAAATTTGTTATATATTTGTGTAGTCCTATCTTACAAAATGGCGGACAAAAGATGCTCCGTGTAATAAAGTTGATAGTTTTAATATCTACTGTCAGCATACAAGTTGTATTGTAATTTATTACATAGTTAGGACGATATACAATTATAAACTAATTTATCTATATGGCCACCATTTTGAAAGTAAGTGTCTGACATCCCTAAAACATTTCACATCATCAGCATCAGTACTAATTGTCTCCAAAATTTGGTTGGAATCGGTTAATGTTTTACCGAGATGTGACCAAATAACTTTATTTATTCGTGTGGTGCTATCTTCCAAAATGGCCAATGAAAGCAATTATTTGTTGGTATATATGATGCTTGTAACAGATACTTTCAGTATGTGATGCCCTGAACATCAGCCAAAGGCACCGCAAAGGAGCACTACTTTAAAATACGCGTAATTAACTTAATTCGGTACTTCTGCCATAAAAAAGCAGCAGAGTAAAGAAAAACATTTTTTGCTGAATAATAATTAAAGAGATACGAGTGTTTTTGTAAAGAGCAATATATATGTATATATATTCATATATATATTACAAAATTCAATACATTAGATTTTTAACCTCCACAAAATGGCAAAATTATCTTGTTTACATTTAAATTTCATTTTTGGTCACACATGAAAGGAAAGGGTCGCCCATATAATTTTCTTAACCAGCAACATTCTCGATTTACCTTTGGTTTACAAATTCAAAGTTTAATCTCCTTTTCAATCTACTTGGAGACATACATTAGATTTACCATTAAAAATATATGAACATAGTTTTCTCTCATAAACCTTCCAAAATTTACATGAATTCAAGTAAAATCTATAAAAACTCTAAACTGCCTCGGAACTCCCATACTGTCCCCTTAACTAAAGCAATACTCATCTTAATATGAAATCCGGGAGCTGCTTCTTCCTCTCTGGTGAAAATGCAGCTTACCCTGGATTATATAGTGCAAATTTCAACAGTTCCTTTCCACAAGCGGGAGTCTACTTCGTTACATTTTAAATAAAAATCAATCAGAGTTTATTATTTGAAATATTTGGACCTGCGCAGAGGTCACTATAATCTTTTATTGGTCCACGTCATTAACTCGGAAGTGCTGCTATACTTCACGTCGACACTACAGGCGACACCAGCGCTCGCGGTGGCGACTTGGGAAACCTTACGCCTCGCATAGGCGGCGGCCGGCAGTACATCTCCTGGTCGTGTTGACGTGACTATCTCGCTGCTTATGCGGAAGGCACAGGTCCACTTGACGGCCATTGCCGGCGTGAATAACCGCGTCTAAAAACTGCCCCACCCAAAGGCAGCCTACGACGGCGATTATACAGCAAGGTAAGGCGTATTCTTCTCTGTTATGCAGTGTGTAGGAACATCGTTGTCTTGCCTGTCGATATTGTCATTATTTTCGTGAAAAACTGCGTCGCGTTGCTAGGTACAGTCGAAACATAGCCGACGGGCGGTAAAATTCGGGCAACATAAGTCTCAAATATACAAAATTTGTTCGAAATTCGTTAAATGGTATAGTAGATATACTAAATAAACCTAAAATAGTTGTATGCTTGCCATTTTGAAAATAAGTACCTAATCAAATTCAAACACTTACGTTTCCTTTCCCTGACGTCGTATTACTTACCTGCCAAGTTGGGTGAGAATTGGTTTAATATTTTTCGACATATAATGTAAAATCTTTATTTATTTGGTGCAATCTTCCAAAATGGCGGACTAACTACAAAATACAAGTAAATAATTAATGCTTACTTGATGCTCTGCCAGCTTACAAAATTAGGTTCAAATCGGTTGAATGGTTCCCGAGATATGACATCACACCAAATTTTAAACTAGTCACCATTTTGAACGTAAGTGTCCGAAGTGGTTGAAAACTATAAAAGTCAGGTGTCCTTACTAAATATTATACGTGTACCAAGTTTGATGAAATTAGATTGACATGTTCATAACTTGAAAGGGGGGACCCACGCACACGCACAGCACACACCAACACCATATACAGGAAGGTCATCTCATAAGCCTTTCTTTCCATCGGCAAGTAGGCTAAAAATGAGCCGCTGTATTAAGTNCCAGCATCGACGTTCATAGCCCCAGGCAACGCGTGATTTTGGGAAATAGTGTACACATATTGTTTTGCTAAAACGCCCCAGGCATTGGCGACGTCCTCGAGTAATTGTTTTTCAATACTGATAGCCCCAGTCAACGAGTGATTTTCCACACAGGATGTGCGCGGCTCCGCCGAGAAATACATTTTTTTGCCGAGGCGACACATACAGACACACACACACTTTAGCGCGAGTTTCAGAAATATATATATAAATTAATATCATTTTTATCATTAATATTTCGCTACAACCAGGCTGTGCGCGACGCCAGCGACTCGCCGAGAAACATGTTCTACACAACATCGCCCCAGCCCAATGTGAGTTTCGGAAATATTAAAAATATGAAAAGTAGTATGATTAATGTTATTAGTTTTGCAACAGCCAGGCTGTGCGTGACGTCGACTACGCGAGAAATTCTTTTTACACACCATTGCCCCAGGCAGGCATTAATTTCGGAAATATGTAAAATATTTAAAGTATTATTATTAGATTTTTGCCATCGAGAGAAATATGTTTTACCGTGCGGCGACATACACTCTCTCCATCGCCCCAGCCCGGCGCGAGATTCTAAAAACAAATATATATATATATATATATATATTTAAAATAGTTAAAGTTGAGGTAGGCATGTCTAGGCCCCACAGTTGGTCGCCAAATTTAACTTGAAGCTATGCCACTGAGGAAGACAGGGTGTCATGCAGGGTCGTAGTTAATTCCTTCAAGCACAGACTATAATGTGCCTTGAAGGTTGAGGGTATTGCAATAAAGTAGTCTTTTGGTGTTTCATTTGGAAGGATATATATATATTGTCTCGAGCTTAACACAAACAATCTACAGAAACACTTCCGAGGTGTGGTACTCTACTAATTTGGCTACTCGGATTAACTGCCGACGACTTCGTGATGGAGGGGGGCCTTCTCTGGATGGTGATTGTATACTTAACTCTGCTGGTATGATGTCCTCTGTGGTTGAGCTCTGTCGAAATGGGCGGCCTTTGGCAAAGGCCCGCTTGGTGTCGTCGTCTCCCCTGGACTGCTCTACTGACGTACTGAGGTACTGTTGTGGCCGGGAGTCGGACTCCCGGCCTCTCGACTGAATGACTGCCTCTCCGCGCGAGACTCTAGAACGGCCTGATTCCTCGAACTAACGTCTCTGGGCGGTAATAATTGACTGTTTCCCACTTCTCTCGTAAAGGGCTTATATGGTCGCCAGCCTCCCCCCTTAAGTGTCGGCACATGTCTCTATTATTGGGGGAGGGGGTAAGGTGGTAGAAAGCACAGGCACAGGTCCACTTGACGGCCATTGCCGGCGTGAATAACCGCGTCTAAAAACTGCCCCACCCAAAGGCAGCCTACGACGGCGATTATACAGCAAGGTAAGGCGTATTCTTCTCTGTTATGCAGTGTGTAGGAACATCGTTGTCTTGCCTGTCGATATTGTCATTATTTTCGTGAAAAACTGCGTCGCGTTGCTAGGTACAGTCGAAACATAGCCGACGGGCGGTAAAATTCGGGCAACATAAGTCTCAAATATACAAAATTTGTTCGAAATTCGTTAAATGGTATGGTAGATATACTAAATAAACCTAAAATAGTTGTATGCTTGCCATTTTGAAAATAAGTACCTAATCAAATTCAAACACTTACGTTTCCTTTCCCTGATGTCGTATTACTTACCTGCCAAGTTGGGTGAGAATTGGTTTAATATTTTTCGACATATAATGTAAAATCTTTATTTATTTGGTGCTATCTTCCAAAATGGCGGACTAACTACAAAATACAAGTAAATAATTAATGCTTACTTGATGCTCTGCCAGCTTACAAAATTAGGTTTAAATCGGTTGAATGGTTCCCGAGATATGACATCACACCAAATTTTAAACTAGTCACCATTTTAAACGTAAGTGTCCGAAGTGGTTGAAAACTATAAAAGTCAGGTGTCCTTACTAAATATTATACGTGTACCAAGTTTGATGAAATTAGATTGACATGTTCATAACTTGAAAGGGGGGACTCACGCACACACACAGCACACACCAACACACATATACAGGAAGGTCATCTCATAAGCCTTTCTTTCCATCGGCAAGTAGGCTAAAAATGAGCCGCTGTATTAAGTNACATATACAGGAAGGTCATCTCATAAGCCTTTCTTTCCATCGGCAAGTAGGCTAAAAATGAGCCGCTGTATTAAGTTTAATGAAAATATTCCCTAAGATAAAATTATTTTATCTGTTTTGAGTCATGAAATGTATGAGATTCTAACTGTAGTTTTTCATTTCGAATTCTAATAAATATGTAATACAACTTGATATTGAAAATGTCACATTAGAAATAGAGAACTAAAAAATGACAAACTGACATCATTTTAATAACTGCAATTTATTTATTTAATTATTTTAAAAAAATGGTGTATTTGATTGATTACTTAAGAGAGAACACATTATTTTACAATAAGCTTTTTCACAAAAACATTTAAGATAACAAAATTATGGATAATCTATATATAATATATTGTATATCGCATTTACCTAATAATTTTAATAAGTTTAGTGTACATCAAATACCTTCTGCAGAAATAGAAATGTTTGTAGGCTATAAAGTTTATGTAATTGATTATAATTTTATTTGCATTAGTGGATTTCTAAACACTTGTAATGATATTTATGAAACAAATACTTTTTAATTCATATTATTTTGCAATAAATTTTTATCTTATATATTTAGACGAACGTAGCTCTAGAGTGATAACATGGACAAAAGCAAGTGATGCATATTTATCTTATATAGGGTAATTTTGTGCAATGAGGACAAACTGTAGGATACGATGCCTGAGAAAATAAGGAGGAAAAAAAGGTATAATGGACATACGTCCGGAAATAGATGGGTTCCTTTCTAGAGGGCGATATTGTTCCCAATGACGGCGGCGCGCTCACATATCGGTAACATGAGGCGTCCGCTTCACTGCTGTTACCGACTCACCCTAGAGTGGACGTATGTAGTGCAGTGCAGCGTTGTGGGACGATGGCCCGGTATTCCAAACGGGAACAGGCCGACATGGTCTTTACATACTGACAGGCAAACGGCAATGGGCGAGAGGCAGCACGGTTGTTCCTGGAAAAGTATCCCCGCCTACAGAAACCGCGCCATAAAATGTTTACAACAGAGTTTCTCAGTTTGTTTGTGACAGACTCGTTTATGAGAATGGNCTACAGCAACCGCGCCATAAAATGTTTACAACAGAGTTTCTCAGTTTGTTTGTGACAGACTCGTTTATGAGAATGGTTAACCATGAAGGACGGGTGTGCCAGGTACGTAAACTGGCCTTGGATGAACATGTGATTAACACTGCGGAAGATGANGTAACCATGAAGGACGGGTGTGCCAGGTACGTAAACTGGCCTTGGATGAACATGTGATTAACACTGCGGAAGATGACCCAAGTATCAGCACCAGGCAGGCGGCCGCCAGCAATTGGGTAAGTCAGACGACCAGGTGAAACATTCTCCACGACAACCTTAGTAGTCTGAAATTGTTGTTTCTAACGCAGCGTCATGGCAAGGACACCGGGACACCTAAGCTTGGTAACGAAATTACAAACCTCATGCGTATGCATTCTGCTTCGGAGGCGGCCATCTTGACCACCAGTGTCATTCGAAGGTGGCCATCTTGGCAGCCATTGACAAACTTTGCAAAAATTTGCAAAAAATTATTTTTTCACAAAATTTATTTTCTAAAATTTATTTTTTCAAAATTACCGTTTGGAAAAGTTTGATTTAATATTTCAAAATATTGATTTAAAATTTCAAAATATTGATTAAACTTTTCAAAAGTTCCAACTTCTCAAAAGTTCCAAAAAATTATTTTTTCCNTTGATTTAAAATTTCAAAATATTGATTAAACTTTTCAAAAGTTCCAACTTCTCAAAAGTTCCAAAAAATTATTTTTTTCTGTGCATTCCCTGGTGGCCATGTAGGTTCATGGAGGCTCCCTAAGCCGACGCCAAGGGGTCAGCCATGTTGGTTGTGACTCCCGAAGACGACACACCCAACGGTTCTGCTCTGGCATTCAAGGGGGGGTCGCAGTGACGAAATGGGTAGAGCACGACTCCACACTCTTGCATTCACGCACCGAAGATGGCGGCTACCAACAGAGAGCTTCGGGGACTTCACGCTCATGCATTCCAAAGGAAAGGTGCCACAGTGACGTAATGGGTAGAGCGCAACTTCACGCTCTCGCATTCACACACCTATGACGGCGTCTCCCAACAGAAAGGCAGCCAGGACATAGCTTCGGAGTCATTACGTCATACTCTGGCATTCAAGGGGGGCCGCAGTGAAGCAATGGGTAGAGCACAACTCCACGATCTCGCATTCACGCATCTATGGCTGCGTCTCCCAAAGGAGATACAGCCAGGACATAGCTTCGGGTACATCACGCTCTCGCATTCCAAACGAAGNGGCTCCCAACAGAGAGCTTCGGGGACTTCACGCTCATGCATTCCAAAGGAAAGGTGCCACGGTGAAGTAATGGGTAAGCGCAACTTCACGCTCTCGCATTCACGCACCTATGACGGCGTCTCCCAACAGAAAGGCAGCCAGGACATAGCTTCGGAGTCGTTACGTCATACTCTGGCATTCAAGGGGGGCCGCAGTGAAGCAATGGGTAGAGCACAACTCCACGATCTCGCATTCACGCATCTATGGCTGCGTCTCCCAAAGGAGACACAGCCAGGACATAGCTTCGGGTACATCACGCTCTCGCATTCCAAACGAAGGGTGCCGCAGGAAAGTAATGGGTAGAGCGCAACTCCACGCTCTTGCATTCACGAACCTATGGAGGCGTCTCACAACAGAGACGCAGCCAGGACATAGCTTCGGGACGTCATGCATTCCGAAGGAAGGGTGCCGCGGTGAAGTAATGGGTAGAGCACAACTTCACGCGCCCGCATTCCCAAAAGAGATGACATAGATGGCAAGTTAAATGTAACGCTCTAGCATGACCAATTCAATGAGGCCGCAGTAGCGTAGTATATGTTTAAACATTATGCTCCTGCATTCTCAGGGAGTGCAGCAGCAGCGACACCCAAGAGACACGCCAGCTTTGCGCTAGAGCCTTGCACTTGTGTTAACAAAAAAAAATATATATATATAAGTCCTACCATCAAGTGAGTTAACCCCCCTCCCATCCCGACCCCGGGCCCGCCCCGCGAGAGAGAGACAAAAATATTATACACATATATATAACTATATATAATCCCTACAATCATACACACACACCCTCCCCCCTCCCAACAGCAGCAGCAGCATACTTACATACATGTGCGATCGCGCCCGCATCACACATCCTGGCCTATCGACACTTACCTTATGCTGTGTTGTCCTCCCAATTACCATCGACATGGCATACCCATGTAGATGGGCCCCGGGCTTGGAACCGGGCAGTACACTATTCCTATGACACTACATATATATATATATTACTAACATCACAAATATAGTGTACAGGCTGGTTACAACACTGCATCCAGTGGAAAAGCGAGTGCTTTAGGCAATGGGAAAATAATTGTATATATAAAAAATTTAGAGAAGAGCACTACAGTGTGATACCAAAACCATGCGAGGGTGGGACAAAAGATAGATAGAGCCACATGTGTGACAATTAGCGGTATGGCGGCTAAAGCCACACACACATACATGAAGAAAAATAACAATAATATGAACAATTGGAATTGATAAAAGAAGTAGTATGGTGGTGGAAACCACCACATGTTAAAGTAACGTGACAAGACGACTGAAAAAAAAAACAGGAGCTGTACAAAACAAAGCGTGAAACAAAACAAGCGTGCCAAGGTGGTGATGAAAATCTCGGTAGCACATCTGGGGGGTTGGAACCAAGAGATAGATGGAGTCGCAGACATGACAATATATATCACTAGAAGGAATATCTCGTGTGGAGAAAGTTTGGAGTGTGGAGAAGGAAAATCTCTACATATATATTGTCACATAAGTGACAATATATATGTAGAGCAGTAGCATGAGGTTATCAAGAATGAATGACGTACAAAACATACGCCAAGCTGACGGAGGTTGACAAACATACACTTACATACGTAAAAAATTAGCATGTTATACAGCATGTTGTGAAAAACATAATTGTTGGTATACCTGGCAAGGCGACAACGGCTTGCACGTACTCCAGTATACCTCCGAGAAAAATAAAAACATGTACAGGATGTGCTGGTAACAGGCCTGGCAAGTAATATGAGCGCTTGCATGCGCTCCAGCATGTTACCACCCAGTGTACCTGGCAAGGAGAAGNGCGTGCCAAGGTGGTGATGAAAATCTCGGTAGCACATCTGGGGGGTTGGAACCAAGAGATAGATGGAGTCGCAGACGTGACAATATATATCACTAGAAGGAATATCTCGTGTGGAGAAAGTTTGGAGTGTGGAGAAGGAAAATCTCTACATATATATTCACATAAGTGACAATATATATGTAGAGCAGTAGCATGAGGTTATCAAGAATGAATGACGTACAAAACATACGCCANTCAAGAATGAATGACGTACAAAACATACGCCAAGCTGACGGAGGTTGACAAACGTACACTTACATACGTAAAAAATTAGCATGTTATACAGCATGTTGTGAAAAACATAATTGTTGGTATACCTGGCAAGGCGACAACGGCTTGCACGTACTCCAGTATACCTCCGAGAAAAAGAAAAACATGTACAGGATGTGCTAGTAACAGGCCTGGCAAGTAATATGAGCGCTTGCATGCGCTCCAGTGTGTTACCACCCAGTGTACCTGGCAAGGAGAAGACTGCAACCCTTGCAAGGGCTACAGTACACCGAATCAGAGAGCACGTAGGCCAATAAAAATAGTATTTCTGGCAAGCCATCCGGTATTCCACGAGTTCCAGTATACTGCAGGAAACAAATATATAATCTACCTGACAATGTCAGGCATGTACCTTTTGAACGCACTATAGTAGACTATCAGGCAGCACACCTGTCATGCCTGCAACACACTTGCACACGCTACAGCATGCTTATCGAGAAATATGGCTACCAAAAAAAACTCCCTCAGCAATATACCTGAAAAGCGGAATACGAAGACACCTGTAAGTTCTCCAGTACACGCTGGGAGAAATAACACTCTCTCCGAGACGACATATGTACATAACTACATAGGCCTGACACAGAGCTGTTTTTCTTTTTAGGGCTGATAACCATAGGGGACGGTATGAATTGCATCATCCAGGACTTTCCGTTTGTCGTCCATCCATGAAAGCACTAGTTTGTTCGCGCGCTCGGTGTAAACTTCGTGGTGGTACAAACGAATACTACCAACCTATACTCTCACGCAGCGCTGGGCCAAAAGAATGCGCCTATAATCGTCAAACGTTATCGTGGTTTCAACTACGCACCTCTGTATCCCCTTCGTGCGTTTCACCACCGTATTTTGGCAACGGTATGCATACAGCTTCGCCCGCAACCCGACAAACTCAACCATAGCATTACCCTCGCACTCATCCTTAAACTTCCCAATCACCCTGGAGTTGACTGGAGAATAGCAGGGATGAGTGAGAGGGTAGCCTCTAGTGTCGAACACAGACATGAGCGCCAGGTCAGAGGCGAGTTCGCTGTAAATGTCAGCTCAGTCGAGCTCCATTATAAAGGAATCTGTTTCCATATAGAAGAGATTGACACTGCTCCCATACCGCGCTTGCATGATGTCGTAGTAAAAGCGGTACATAAGTGTCTTTCACAGGTCGAGTACGGAAAATATGGAGTATATGGGTTTGTCAAATTTTACGCTCTCTTGGCATAATTTGACTAGGGACAACGACTCACCGTATGTCGTTCTGCATTTGAATGCAGGTTTAGAAATTAATTTCTTCGGCCGAACTTCTCCACACATGAGTGCCATACGCTGTCGTTTGCGCTTATTTTCCATAAGTTTGCAGTACGTTGCGTTATCCATTAATTAAAAAAAGTCCTTCTTGAAGGCATTCGTGGCTGCCTGACGTTTCGTCGTACTCATGTCTATATCCAGCTTTAGCCACGCCTACTGCTGGAATTGAAGGACACGGTGAACAGCCTTCTGTCGCAACCCATGATCCATTTCTTGCTTCAGAGTACGATAATGTACTATATAATGAAGCTGTCTCTCCAGGGTCGTCATGAGTTTAGCGTGTTTGGACGCGGGGGGACTCTCGTTCACTGGCAAGAATGGAAGTTCCAAATGCGCTTCGTGAAGAGCGGAAGGGTATTCTACATCTACCTCCAGTATGTAGCCGACATAGCTGTCGTCCGGCACGCTCATCACATCGATGTTCGTGTTGGTCCATTCGAACCCGGCATATGGGAGTGGCAATGACATCGCCCAATCATATAGATTATTGGCATCTAGATACTGCAGGTAGGTAGATGGCTTGCTAGCATCATACGTCTAAGGTATATGCTTATTATTGGCAACTGCGTGCCACTTAACACATTGAGCCACCCCTCCCCGGATACCTACCTCAATAAACAGGTGCATATCATAGTCGCAGAGCAACTCTAATTCCACCTGTGTCTTGCGCAACATCGCGTCAAACGAGAATCCGGGCACGCTAACGTAGCGCACACAGTCGAGACTGTATGTGCGTAGACAGAGCCCCTGAAATTCTCGAAGACGTCACACAGAATCATCACGTCCGGCTTCAAGTAGAGCTCCGAATAGTCTCGGAGGGTGCGACAGCCGAACACGTCCCAGATGGTTTGTGCGTGCTGGTAGTCTTACTCGCTGACGTTCCCCCCAGTAAGCCTATTATAGAATGACTCTATAGCAGGTAACCTCGGCTCGGCGAGCTCTCCCACGAGCTAACATATTCGTAGGGGAAGACACCTTTCCGGGTTACCAGCTGTAGCTCACGCTCTACCGTGAAGAAGCGAGATGTTGTGTGGAATTCGATGGACGGCAGATTCTGCGCAAGAGTTACCAGGCTGGCAGACATGAACCTATAAGTATCAATAAACTGTATAGTGAACTTGTCGCCCAAACTCTTACTGAAGGTGATTAACTTTTCCTCTGTATGGGGAATGATAAATATGTCCTGGGTATCGTAGCCAAGCTGCTTAATAATGAAATTGGCATCATATGTCAGGTTATGGAAGAGTATCGGCGGTCTCTGGGGCCGGCGACGAAGCTTGTTGCAGTTATTACATGATGCCCCAATAAAACTGCCAGTGAAATGGTCATGGTCATTAACCTTTCGGTTGGTGTAGGTGAACATGCCAGAACAGTGGCAGCAGGTAGTGGCTAGAGCATAGCCAGCCTGTTCCCCATGCGTTAGTGCTCATATAGGTTCAGACTGACTATACATGTCCTTCACCAGTAGACCTATCCTAACCACCTCTTCCATGAAGCGTTTCGACGCACCTTCGCCCATGTAAATGGTTACACCCGGGGGTAGGCTGGTCGTCTTGGAGGCCGGAATAATATTATTGTCTACCTTGACGTATAAGCCAAAAGAATAGGGCTAGTGTTTTAGTACATATATATGTAGGACGCGTCCGGGTTCAGCTGACACATCTGCACAGGCAGCAGCATCGCCTTGAAGTCTGCATATACTACTACAGGTACCTTATCACCATTCTGGTAATTCTGGAACTTGAGCACAGGTGGCTTGCCATCCGCAGCGGGCTGCGGCATGTCTGCGCGAATAGCACCATGGTCATTACAATACCGCCTGTATTCTGCCAGAGTTTTGACACCCATCAACCCCTTGACATGCATGCGTATATCATACGCTTTGAAGCAGCGCTTACAGATATCTACATGAGCAGCGTGTGACATCACCTGAGAACGAACCAGTCGCGAGAAATTCTTAACATAGCAATAGTGCGAGTTCTGGTCCTCCGTAGTGGTGAGCAGCAGCAAATCAAAGTGCTGGGCCAGTTCTTCACCTGTCACTCGTATTGNGAGTTCTGGTCCTCCGTAGTGGTGAGCAGCAGCAAATCAAAGTGCTGGGCCAGTTCTTCACCTGTCACTCGTATTGGCAGTACTTTCGTATTCTCGTCGAGTGCGTAAATATTAACGCTGACCCCCGTGGATTAGCTCTCTCAGATCTAGCTATTTGACATAGAGGGTGGGGAAATCTACTGTGGAAAAGTCGAAGCGCATCTCCAGCCTGGTGTAGCGCTGGTCGACGCGCTGCAGATTCCTCCCCTCTACAAAATGTGCCAGTATCGCCCATTAAAGCACTGCAGGTCAGCATTGTGCGGGTTGATAATCGCCTTTTTCTCCGCGAAACCTGCAGGCAAGAGGATGTACGAAGAGGCTCTTAGGAGATTTAGCTTATTTACGCGTAACTGGACCCGTTTCGCGGCATTGAGGGTCCAGCCGCTGCCCTTCCCCATATAAACAGTCTCCTCGTGACAGATCTTTGCAATGGCGGCCGACACCGCCTCCTCGATGTCAGCCAAATTAAATGCAGGCACGTTCTTCATCTTAAATGCACGACGATCTACCTTGTCGTCGTGCGGCTCCGGTTTTCCATAAACGCACTCGAGAAATATATTAAATTTCACCGCCCCCTGGGTCTCGACTTCCTGCTCGAGTTGGCCAATGATATTAGATTTCATACTCTCGAGGTAGCCGCAAATGTCTACGTCATCCCTCGGGGTATTCTCCGCGACGTATGTTCTCATAACGCCCGCGAACGTGCTTTCCACCTCCACGAACCCATGCGAGTTGCCCTCCCCAGTGCTAGTGGCAGTGAAGCCTCGACGAGGGCTACCTTCGCTCGCAAGAGCCTGAATAGCATGGGACAGCCCTGGCTGCGGGCTAGCCACTCGTGCATGCTACGCCGGCCGGGAGGTGGAGTTAGCAGCACCAGAGCATTTTGCACTATGAGCACGAAGACGATCTGCTCTGGTAAACTGCCGGCCGCAGGTCCCACATTGCAATGGTTGAACTGTGGGATTCGCCCAACATGTGCGTTCATGGCGACGAGCATCGCAAGAACGCCCGAAGCCCTCATTGCAGAACGCGCAGTTGGACGATGCGACCTGTCTGACCACGCCTGTACAAACAGTTTCATGCCCTACGAGATGTTCGGCACATGCGAAGGAGCGTCCACACCGCTCGCACAAATGTTGGGCCGGCTGTCGGAATGGATTGTGAGAGCAATTACGCTCGTGCCGCAAACCATTCCGACGATCCGTAAACACCCGGTCACAGAAACCACACTGTATTGCGGGCCTACATATATTAAGAGGGGGAGTTGGCAACGCAGCAGAGGATGCACTCAATGCTGGTGATGATGAAGTATTAGCTTCCATCTCACGGAATATGCTTAGGAGGTGGTGGTGGTGGTGGTGTTTGATGTAGGCTGGTATCCTATGAAACAAACCCACCCAGTTTCCTGGTTAGTTCGTAAAAACTATGTGTGTGACATTAAACACAAAACAGCATGGCTAGTACATGCACGCAACACTCTATGTAAATTACAAATAAAACCAAAAGGTGTGTTTATATATATATATAGAGTGCGAAATAAAAAAAAATGCAAGTGAATTCGCCGGGTCTCGACCCCGGGAGTCCTACGCCTAGGGGGATGCGTTGAACAGGGAAGGGGTGGGAGGGATACAGTGAAATGGTAGGCACCCTCCTCCTCACGAGTCTCGAACCTGGGACCTTAACCTGCAGGATACGCACGCGGGATATGAGTCAAGTTCACAATTTACATGCTGTAAGGCATACAGAATGCTCGGTAGGGACCGGTTCTGAAGCGGTCAGCCGGTCGACTTCACCGACTAAGGGTCGTGTAGTGTGAAACAAAAAAATAGACTGTGGGGAGTGTTCATTACAGCCGGTACCACAGCCCAGCGCGTGGCCTCCCGACAAAGAGTGAACAAAAAAAACAGACTGTAGGGTGTGTACATTACATCTAATACCACAGACCAGCATGTGGCCCCTCCCGATGAAGAGTGAACAACTTCAATAAATAAATGCTATGGAATAGAACAATCCATGTTCGTGACGGTTGTTGTTAAAACTACGAACGGAAAAGTAGTTACTTGTACGAGACACACACACGCAAGGGCAGCCATCAAGTGATATGAACATCAACCATCCACTGCACACGAGTTAGATCGGTTACCTGATGTATGTCTACTCACCAACACACACGATGAAGAAGAACACTTACCCAGAATGGACGCTTGGTAGCGATTGGCAGCTGCAGATGGCTGGGAACCATCAGGGCGCTGTGGACACATCTAGTTACACACATGCAGAGTGCAGTAGCAGCAGCCCCAGATGTTGGCTTGGAGTACATATACTATAGGCCAAGCCGTACGGTTCAGCAGCCCGACAACAAGTAAAATTGAAGCGTTCCCGAGGTGGTATATATACTCCCCTATCACACGGAGAAACTCGTCACATCCCGGAGAAACTTGTCAACCAGTTATGTCACTGGCCTTGTGCAGGCTGAGGACGCAGTTGTGTCTGTCGCACACAGAGTATGGCGGTACTTGCATGTACTTGTCCCTTAATGGTGTGCATACAACTTGGGGTTTCAATATACTAGCAAAGTGCGTGTGTGGTCGACAGAACATACATTTTCACGACTTGCGCCTTGGTGATAGGCAAGCAGTAATGTGTCTGTGTGCTGCANCAATATACTAGCAAAGTGCGTGTGTGGTCGACAGAACATACATTTTCACGACTTGCGCCTTGGTGATAGGCAAGCAGTAATGTGTCTGTGTGCTGCATTTTGAGGTTACTGTAAAATAGCATGGGGTTTTAATTTTGTTATGACAGGTCGTTCTCTACCCTCTGCAATAAGAACACACAAGTTTCTGATCACATATATATATTGTCTCATAAAAAGATATTCAATGTAGTGTGATTACACCTTACAGGAAAGGTATTGTTTGAAGTTAAACACACACAAAGCGCGTTTCAATTGCGCGTACGTGTAAATTCCACCAAAACAAATAATTGTCCGTTGTTACGCACACAACATCAAGTACGAAANACGTGTAAATTCCACCAAAACAAATAATTGTCCGTTGTTACACACACAACATCAAGTACGAAAAAATAGATATTACAATTCCTTTTTTCATTTGCAAACAAAACAGTCGTGATTAACCAAAACACAAACACACACATAGAGTCTCACAAGAAGTATGTACATTTGCATTGTTAAAATAATCGTACATCAAGTACGAAGAATTATATATATACACATTCAATACCTTTTATGCAAAACACAGGGTATGTTTCAATTACGTGAACATTGTAAGCAAAAAAAAAATGTTGGTTGTTAAAAAAAACACTATGTATTTTTAACTATACAAATGAAAGCAAAGATTGCCACACTCGTACATTTAATTACTTTTATGCCAAACGCAATGCATGTTTTCCATTACGTGAACACATCAAAACAGTTACGAGACCTATACAATATAAGCAAAACCTTTTTGTTAAAAACTATTACAAATAATACTTTTTCGTGTAACCCCATCTCCATAACTATACAATTAAAAGCAAATATTGTCACACACAATTCTAATTGATGTAAAAAGCACATTATTATTGTTAAAGACATTTCAAATAAAAACATTTGAGCACTACACCTTTGCAAGTAGCGTATTGAAGAGCTGTATAAGTACGGTTTTCCGCTCTGCAACAGTTAACTGTCTCACATCACGTAGTGAAGAGTTCCCACAACTCAGGCAGGCGGTAGCGGCAGCGGTCGGCTTCTTACGGCCAGGGTGTGTCGCACGCTGTCGAGGGCCCTCAACTGCAGTCATCGGCTTCTTACGTTTGGAGGCTGCAGCGGGCGGCCGGACAGCATCACCGGTGATGTCAATCATGGCTGCAGATCTCTTCTTCGTACGTTTGGAGGCTGCAGCAGGCAGCGGCTGGGTAGCAACTTCCATCATGGCAGCAGCAGCAGGAACAGACATCTCTGGCATCGGTACATAGTCGGGAAGGTGAACTCGAATCGCATCGTGTTGCAAAGCGTGCATAATCACTTCGTCCGCTCCACAAAGCAAGGGGGTGTCTGTTCGCATATTGTGAACAACACATCTCCCCAATACATTGCAGTCAATCATCTGCTGACACGTCTCGTATGAAACAGGCGTGTGGGCAAACAGCCAATGTGCTATGCCGTCACACTGTTCACTATACGAGTGTGCATCTGGAGTGGTGGCAGCTGGATCTCCTGCAGCTGCAAGTTCATAGGTGATGGTGCTGTCCCCAGGCGTCACACTGCTGTAGGCGGTCTCCGGACGGAACGGCACGTTCATCTTGAGCACACTGAGGTCGACTGGTAGGTAAACAGTGCATTCATATAGCATCTACACAGCGTCGACACGAACTTTGACCAAAAGTAGGAGAAGTCGTGCAAATATATCGTACACAGCCTGGCAGCAGCATTTACACTTGCTGCGACAAGTCAGTTCACCCTCGACCGATGCCGTACCACCTTCACTCTTCATTACGTAGTAATATAACAGATGTTGGTGTTGTTTAGGCTTTACTTATATACGGCCTCCCACAAACACATACATACATGAAGCAAGTGAAGCACTTGTTATATCAATTGAAGACACAACATACCTTAGCAGCGCATGGCAGAGTCCATTTACTACCGCAGTCTACCAGCGGGGTTGTATGTATGTGCCCCATACACTCTTCGGACCAGCAGTAGGTAGAGCCGGTATTGACATCACACAGTACGTAGTTCAATTTCTTGCTCCCATGGAGGCGTTCATGACGTAGTTGGGTAATATCTTCAATTTTGGCACGTGTTGCTAGTATGCGGCCATTTTCAGGCAGCTCGCTGTTTGGCCGGAGATTGAAGACGGCACACTGTTCGCACGTGTAGCAGGGCAGGATGTCCCAGTGGAAGTTGTTCCAGGTGTCGTGATATCCCCACAAATGATTGTCACCATCACATATCTGTACTTGCTCGTGTCCCAGCTCAGGTTTAAACACTACTCTTCTATAACCAATAAAGTGACTCGAGTACAAGTTCACATCTTCCGGCAGAAACGTCACACAGTCACGTACGTTAAATGTATTGCACATGACGGACGATAGTTCTCTTCTGAATGATACACAAATGTCTACTGCGGCAGGTTCAAACACTTGTCCCTTCATATATTGTAGCCAGGTACGCCTCACACTTTAACGTATAACACATAGACGTCCAAGTAATTTTACCTCTGTTCATGCAGGTCGTATGTCTGTCACCGGTACAGCACTCTGTCCAGCGGGTAATTACACTGGCAGTAGCAGCACCGCAAAGTTCATAAGCTATTGCACAAGTAAACCAAACCTGGCGTATATACTTGGTGCCTGCTTGCTTTAACAGAGTACTGAGTGAGCAAGGCAGCGTAATTCCGGGCCTTAGGTGATATACAGCACATGTCGTTACATTACACGGTACCGAGAGAAAACTATCTTCATTGATACGACACGCCCAGTGGTCGAGTCCGGAACAGCATTCTACCTGGGCAGGCTGATTGGGAGGTTTGAAGTGAACTCTCCTGTAGCCAATCGTGACTTCGCCCTCGTACGTGACTTGCGGGTCGAATGTTGCTTTCATGGTTGCAGACATACGTCCACGAACTAAGTGCAGTGGCGCCGGGTTGACCACCATGTGAAATATGTGAGCCAAAATAAAAAAATTTCCTAGATGGTGGTAGGGTTATGTACATGACAGTAACAATATTTATATGTGCTAGGAGCGGCTTTATAAAAAATTCTATGGCATGCATAGACCATCCATGGTCGATGGGCTTAATGCCCGCATAGCTAAACCTGACTGTGGACGTATTCAGCTTGACCATATCGGCGTCGGTGATTAGTTGTACGTACTGAGTCGGTAACCGGATGCGGAATTCCTCGTCTAACATTCATGTGACACACTTGCCATATGCAGTCTCGGTCCTCCGGAAATCGGAGGCTAAGTACAGCTTTCCTATGACAAGGTCTGACAGTGCCGTGTACTGCCCCATCCCGTTAAGCTTGGTGAGGAGTCCTTCCATTGCTGCTGCTGCTGCTGTTGTAGATACCGGTCTAGTACTATAGTTACCCCCATCGCAGACTGCCCTATTTATATCGGTCTGGGAGGTGTTTTTTTGACAATAAGTTGACCCTCGCAGCAAGTTTCCCCCTTCCACGCCTTAACAGCAGAGCATTCAGGCACGGACATGTGCGCCCTAGGCTTCAAGCGGTGCACATATGGAGGATTTTTTTTATATATCATTCTCGCAACCTTCGAAACGAAGGGCAGCCAGCCTCCTCCATTTGGAAGTCANTCGCTCCCGTTTAATAATGCGCTAAGTACATCTCGCACTTTATCGTATTCTACATCACCCACACTCCAATTGATACCGTGATAGTATTGTTCTAGCCATATATTTGTTACTTTGCTTTTAACGGCCAGATCATGCCATGGAAATGGTGGTAAGAACCTGCGTGATTCTGTGCCCGTCGACATATNGAAATGGTGGTAAGAACCTGCGTGATTCTGTGCCCGTCGACATATGCCACGCAGATGCGTTTTATAATGAAACCTCGCTGCGAGACGAAGCCCTGAAAGTTCATGTACATTCTGCCGGTCGCGAAGTGACTGAGGTATTGTCGCCATTTACGTCAGTACTTTAACTATTCTGTCCCGCACGTTACGTTATACGTTACAAGCCTGTCGTGAAGTATTAACGCATATGCCTGGGTACAGGGCAGAAAATTCACCGCTGTGGATATTTCAATCCTATAGTCTACCACGCCCGATTTAATTCTCTCATCCTGTTTACTAACGTCAAATACCAGTAGGGGCGCCGTGTTCATAAAGGCGTTCGGTTCGAGTGTGGGGGCCTGCGTTTGTCCGTAGTACAACCTCTGGAAGTCCGCATACATTTGATAAGGGACCGTATATGCACCGTTTGTAAAATAAATGTTCAAATCACCGTACGAGTAAGCCTCGGAGTTTAATAAAATTTTAACCCTCTTAATATTGACGTGATCAAATTTCGAGTAGTGTGTATTGAGGACATTTCGCCTGCCTGTCTGAATTGCAACAATTATATATCACGGATTTTCACTCGTGAAACTAGTTTTAACGTTCCAATTAACGCTCGTGGAGGCAGGAATACTTGGGTACGTCTCTAAACTCCATGTACGAAACGCTATATATATGTTCCTTCCTTTTCCCCTATAGTTCACTCATTTTACGCCTTCAGACATGTTGACCTGCACATGCGGTAATAACCAGTCAATAGAGCATATTGCTAGCGTTGCAGCTTCTGCTCCCGTGTCGTGTAGTGCGTTAGTTTGCGTGTTTGCCATGTGGATAACTAACTCTTGCTTGGAATTAATAATCACAGGCTTGTAATCTTCCGCGTACCTCAACAGCATAGCTAGTGGAATACAAACTTCGAATTTTCCGTTCGCATAAGCAGGGATCTTAAACTCGTCGTCAATGCTTCAATCTGCCATTTTGGCGGCAGGCTATTAGTTATGCGTTAATGACAGATAGTTCTTTAAGGTGGCTCTAATTCCAACATCACAAGTTGCGTCGACTTCACATCCGTTCAGCTTATACACAATTCTACTTATCATGTGAAGTATACCGTTTCTAATGATTTTAGTCGTCACGGTAAGCGCATTGCCTGGCTTCATCAGTGTTCCCCGGAAGTGCAAATATGAGTTACATGGTGCTGTGTATATATCCTGGATTTGCACAGGGATACGGACCTCGGACAAAGGCATGTAGGGACCCGGCAGGTTGGGTGATTACGTGTGGATCTCAGCCTTGGTGATCGCGTTTTCGAATGCCGCCAGCTCTGCGATGTTTAATATTTCCACGTCCATGCTTGATCGTCAGTCCCAATCTTCTAAGGAAACGCACATTTTCAGGTGTTAGCGCTCTGCGTGCCTGACTCGTACTTATTTTAACTTTGGTACAGTAGGCGACTTTTATTGCTTTCGTACGCTTCATTTTCGGGCCCATCTTTTCTTAAATGCAAGCGGACTGTTATCTCCTCGCCTCGAAAATTAATCAATCGACTCTCTTGGCCCACAACGGAAACTACGACCTCCTGTACGTTCGACGTTACTACCGGAACATAAATGGGTGTTTTCAGAACATTGACGATCTTAAATCCTGGTGGCACCATCGCTGAAAATTCGCGCAGTGTCTGGCTGGGCTTGCCGTTGAGATACGACTCGTTAACCAAATTGCAGTTTATTCTTATTACATTTACAGGGAATATTTGTACCGGCAGCGTAGATGCGTGTGTTTTATTACCCTCATATGTAGCGATCTCGAATCCTAGCATGGCGGCGAGAGTATCGTTGCCCGAGAAATCTTCCTGTGCACTACACTTCATCTCGCTGTGCAAAGTGTTCGCATTACCACGAAGAACTAATGTGGCTTCCTGTCCCAGCTCACGCGTAAGATATTCGACTATGTCTTCGATTTCATAAGACCCTGTGGGAATACGCACCTCCCCTATCTTCCCACCCCCTTAACGTAACGGAACATACAATTGCGGTCATCTATGTTCGGCACCGAGAAGTACATTTGAAAATCAATCACAGCCACGGACCATACCCCCTTCAGGGAGAGTGGTGGACTGTGCACGGAACGCAATTCCGAACTTGTGCCCGACAAGATCAAGGTGACGGACATTACTGACAGCCACAACTAGCAGTCCACTAGTTTAGTATCTATCTTTCTAAGGAAGCGCAGACAAAGGTGTCCGCAGTTCCATGATCGCGGCTTTTGCTCTGCTCCATGATTATAGTATATTCGCGCTCCTCTGAAATACGTTTTCAGTTCTGGCGGGGTCCTCAAATTTCCAAAACTGTCAAAGTAGTGGACCGTATCGCCATTATTTTTATATGCTGTCCAATGAGTTCCCGGACCTGTGCTACTGTCAAGGTTTACTATACCACACTCCATCCTGCACGCTCGGAGGGGCAGTCTATCTCGCATGAACACTCCCCGGAAATTCCTTAATTTTAATTTTCGTACGTAATTAAGTATTTCAAAGTTGGTTAGAGGGTGGGCTGGCAGACCCCTTAAGATCGCTTCGTTCTTTTGCATTGTCGATTCCTCTTTCTGCCCCCTCCTCCAGCCACTTGTTTGTAGGGGCGCAGGTACAGTCCGCAACAGTTTTTTGCAAGTGTCTCCATTCGTCTATTATGTCTCAAAGTCTCCATCAAGCGTTTGTTTTCTTCTTTGGCCGTATTAACAGCCCTGGCAATGCCGCTGGCACCTCCAATCAAACATCCTAGTACTCCTAGAGCCGGTAAGATGAACGGTAGAATGCCGCCTCGTTTCACTGCTAACCTACGAGGTTTCCTGCTGGAGCGCAAATTTTTCGCCCTTCCAAATTTCAATCCCATGCTGCGTTTCACCTTAGTCTTCATAATTTTCGACACCCCCCACGCTGCTAT
>NQII01000153.1:712534-827261 GCA_002778355.1 Clitarchus hookeri | reverse complement strand
AGTAACTCATACTTCACTGATGCACTATAATGAACTGATCGAAACCCCTACGGTACCGCCCCTTTTCAAGTCGAAAATCTTTTGCTATTACTAGAAACCCATTCGGTACTCTCCAGCAACATGCACACAGGTCTTTAAATTGGTCGAATGACATGTCGGTTTTAACGTGGTCCGAGTAGATGTGGCATAAATTCAGGTCGTCCATGCGAAAGAGGACTAGGAAATTCACATTGTCATGTAGCAGCTGTTTAGGCATTCGTGAATACGTTTGGCATTGGTAAATAGAATCAACTGCTACATGACGTGTTATGCTGAAATACTGCTGCATGGTCACCTGTTTCTCACATGCTATATCGTCGAATATAAACACGGAGTTCGGTAAAGCCTCGCTTGGCTGCACGACCGCGTCGTTGTCACTAAATGGAAAGTAATGGAGGCCTGCAACTGATTGTAGTATTTGCGCTAGCCGTACGTACTTTGGCTGATGAATGGATCTAGAGTATAGATATATGTTTTCAAACCTCAGACCATTATGTTCTTCTAATAAACTAATGAGGATGCAAGTTTTCCCGCAGTTGCTCGGTCCCGCTATGATTCCTCATACGGTGTCGGGTAATAACTTTCCATGTCGTAATTTAAAAACATTAGTTTCATCTTCGTCGACGTCACTGATGCGAACAGGAAGTGTGGTTGTCTGCGGCACGATCTCCATCGAACTGATATGCGAATCGGTTAATCGCTAATATTTATAACATTTATGTGAGTTTTTTTTGTCCCTGGGTGATCTCTGTTATGTACAGGATGTGTGACATTGCCTGCCACTTCGCTCTTGGACGCAGGCGCGATCGCACGTGTATGTAAGTATGCTGCTGCTGCTGCTGCTGGGAGGGGGGATGGTGTGTGTGTGATTGTAGGGATTATATATATATATGTGTGTGTGTAT
The DNA here is from genome assembly GCA_002778355.1 of Clitarchus hookeri. Taxonomy (NCBI): domain Eukaryota; kingdom Metazoa; phylum Arthropoda; class Insecta; order Phasmatodea; family Phasmatidae; genus Clitarchus; species Clitarchus hookeri. The sequence goes on along the minus strand of NQII01000153.1, from coordinate 826,318 downwards.
AATATTTTTATCTCTCTCTCGCGGGGCATGGGCCGGTGTCGAATGGGAGGGGGGTTAACACACGTGATGTTAGGTCTTATATATATATATATGTATATTTTTTTTTTGTTAACCCATGTGGAAGGCTCTAGCGCATAGCTGGCGTGTCTCTTGGGCACCCTTCCTTTGGAATGCATGATGTCCCGAAGCTATGTCCTAGCTGCATCTCTGTTGGGAGACGCCTCCATAGGTTCGTGAATGCGAGAGCGTGGAGTTGCGCTCTACCCATTACTTTCCTGCGGCCCCCCTTGAATGCCACAGCATGACATAACGACTCCGAAGCTATGTCCTGGCTTCATCTCTGTTGGGAGACGCCGCCATAGGTGTGTGAATGCGAGAGCGTGAAGTTGCGCTCTACCCATTACTTCACTGTGGCACCTTTCCTTTGGAATGCATGAGCGTGAAGTCCCCGAAGCTCTCTGTTGGGAGCCGCCATCGTCGGTGCGTGAATGCAAGAGCGTGGAGTTTCGCTCTACCCATTGCATCACTGCGACCCCCCCTTGAATGCCAGAGCAGAACCGTTGGGTGCATCGTCTTCGGGAGTCACAACCAACATGGCTGACCCCTTGGCATCGGCTTAGGGAGCCTCCATGAACCAACATGGCAGCCAGGGAATGTGCGAGAAAAAATAATTTTTTTAGAACTTTTCAAAAGTTAAATAAATATTTTGAAATTTTAAATCAATATTTTGAAATATTAAATCAAACTTTTCCAAATGGTAATTTTGAAGAAATAATTTTTTGAAAATTAATTTTTCAAATTTTTTTTTTGCACAATTTTGCAAATTTTTGCACATTTTGGCACTGACTGCCAATATGGCCGCCTCCGAAGCGGAATGCATATGCTTGAGGTTTGTCATTTCCTTACCAAGCTTCNGGCACTGACTGCCAATATGGCCGCCTCCGAAGCGGAATGCATATGCTTGAGGTTTGTCATTTCCTTACCAAGCTTCGGTGTCCCAGTGTCCCTGCCATGACGCTGCGTTAGAAACAACCATTTCAGACTACTAACCGCTACTACCCGTATCACTCGGAACGTGTGGAGGGCTTACGCATTACCAACGGACTTTACTTCGCGGGAACGGTTTTGTCACTGGTTTGTTGAACAGGCCACCACAATGCTCGGATTTTAGTCATTCATCCTTTTCACAGATGAAGCCACCTATACGAGGGGCGGTATCGTCTACCTCCACAGCACCCATCTGTGGGCTATGCAGAATCACCGTGGTATTGCGGCAGCAAAGCTTCAGCCCCGATTCAGCTTCAATGTGTGGGTAGGGATTGTTGGTTACCGCCTCGTGGGACCAGTCGTTCTTCCACGCCTCACAGTAGAGGCATATCTGCACCTCCTGCGGGTGACTCTTCCTCCCCTGCCGGAAGAGGTGCCTTTGGTGGTACGAAGGGTTATGTGGCTGCTACATGATGGTTCCCCAGCCCAATTCCACATTATTGTGTGGAGGCATCTTGACAACGTCTTTCCTGGTCGATCGATCGGATGAGGTGTTCCAGTTGCATGGCCTACCCGTTCGTTCCACCTCAACCCCTTACATTTCTACCTGTGAGGACACATGAAAATGTCGTGTGTGCGGAACCCATCCTGGATGTGCAGTCACTGGAGAAACACTTTAATACTGCCTGCGATCCTATTTGGATGCAGGATGTCACATTTGAATGCGTGCGGCTGTCCCTGCTGTAGAGCGTACGCGCCTATTTAGAGGCCCATGGGGGTCACTTCGAACACCGCATGTAATGGTGGTCTCATGAGAGCATGTCGTGCACTGCACTGTACTGTACAGGAATGATGAATGAATAAATTGTCTCAAGCATAGTAACCATGCATTTTCGGGCATATTTATTTGTGAACGTTTTGCTCCTTATCCTCTTAGTGTTTGTCTCCTGNGCATAGTAACCATGCATTTTCGGGCATATTTATTTGTGAACGTTTTGCTCCTTATCCTCTTAGTGTTTGTCTCCTGAAGTTTGTCGCCATTGCTCAAAATCATCCAAAATTACAATTTTTATGATTATAATAAATTTACTTCTCAGTTTATGAAAGCTTAAGGGCATATTTCTTTATTTGATGTAAAATATGACTCATATAATGAAATTATTAGTCAAATTAAAATAATAAATTTCTTAATGTTTTAGAAATTTTAAATTTGTGGTGTGTAAATATTTTTAATTATTGATTTTTGTAATATATATTATTTATATACATAATTTTATAATTACACAGCATAACATTTTTTTTTTTTCTGAGTCACATTATATTTAAAATGCTTATTTATATAACAAGAAAATACTTTCTTATGTATACATTTTTACAAATAAGTTAAGATTTCTCTCTTGTTTCACATGACAAAAATTTATATATTTATTTATTAACACGCTTCTCATACTTAGTTTAATATCAACTCTGTATCTCATTCTGTGATGGTAGTTCAACATAATGTTTAAAGATATTTTTTCATAATAATTTACTTCAATCTCAAAATGTTTTCAGGGACTCTTACATATTTCAAATGCATTGTATTTTATGTACTAATAATTTGTAAGACAGTGTATATTTTTAATTTTTAGCAATATTTATAAATTTGTTATTATAATATTTATTAAATATAGCTTATCTTGACAACGTAGCTTCAAATGTCTAGGAAGATTATATTTATTTATGCATAAGCTGCATTCACATTATATATGTGTTATCATTAACTCGTTCTATAAGTAATTATTTCATACACAAATTACTAATAAATTCAAATCTGAAAATTAAAATGCGGAACTAAAATTCTGAGTGATATTTAAGCTGTTTTATTTTTAAAATAAAGTTATTTAATTTTTTTATGTAAATTTATAACAGCGATTTTACTAAAATGTATTTTAAACACATCTGTAAAATATATGTACATCAGTTAAAGCAAAATTACATCTCTTTCGCAGTTAACAAAACTGAAATCCATTCTGTTAAAAATAAAATTAATAAAACAACTCTATATAATCTTATTATATGTAAATAGAGGTGACAAATTTTCTATATATATGTGTATATATATATATATATACATACATACATACATACATACATGCATATACAGGATGATAAACAGCAGCCATATCACCCCTTTTTTTCGGCAACAGCACGATACCGGATGTTCGCGAAAAAATTGTGATATCTTTAACCTATATGAATCATCGATGGCTTGTAATTCCATTCCCCCGAACATACCGTAGGTAGGGGTATGGGGGTGAGCTTTGAAATTACAGATGGGAACAGGAGTCGTATATAGTATGGTCGAATAGATCGTCTAAAAGGAAACAACATTTACAAAGACAGTTGTTTTCTGACGTGCATAGTTTACGCACAATAAATTAAATCATCTAAGCATATGGTTTGTGACGTGCGCAGTTTACGCAAAATGACAATTGATCGTAAACGTGGTTTTCTTACTATTATCAAAAGTAAATCAACCAAACATGTTGTTTTTCTGGCGTGCATACCTAGTGTCTGTATAATCAAAAGGACGTTGGGTGTACTGTAAATATCGGTATGGTGTGAGAGAACAACTGTGAAATGAGAACTGGTAACACTCATTCGCACACATCACTCTTCAAAAGTGTTCGAAATGTCGAACATTCTGTATCAGATAAGACTCTACTCTCCTTCTTACGTCAACGGTTGCTCGGCGGACCTCAAAACAGCTGAGAGATCCACATTCTGCTCTGATTATGTTTTTCATGTCTTTCCTTGTTGTATGACGCACGCAGTAGACGATGTATTTCACTCCCACAGACATAATTTATTTGGGGACAAGTTTGGAGAATATGGTGGCCAAGCTACAGGACCCATTCGCCCAATCAACCGTCTCGGGAATAACATGTCAGCAACTAGCCGAGCTTTGCGTGAAAGTGAACAGGACAGCCATCCTGTTGACGCCACAGTGTTAATCTCAGAACGAGTTGGACATCCTAGATCAGCTCATACAAAATATTCTCTAGGAATATTCTCTCAAAAAAATATGGCCCTATGACACGATGTCCGAGAAGGCCACCAAGTTTTAAGGCTCCACACATGCTGGCTATCCATTTCTCGGACCCAATGTGAGTTGACTGCAGACCATTAATGGGTATTATGTATGTTAACATCACCATTACTCTTGAATGTGGCCTCATCAGTCTACAAAATGCTGCGATAGAAAGCACGAGTCTTGCTCAGGTACCGGTTGTAGAAACCAATGCGCTTAGGAAAGTAATTATTCCCAAGTTCTTTATGCAGCTGTACAAGATACCGATGTAAACGATTATCAGCAAGGATTCTCCACACTGTATTTTGAGACAATCCTGAGTCGCGGGCAATCCTCCGAGTAGAATCATGAGGATTAACTACCATGGCAGCAAGTACACTAATAGTCCTCTCGTATCTCACAGGTCGTCTGATACGACAACGTTTGTTGGGTGTCGGTTGCACTAACCCAGGTTGTGCACACGCGACATGCAAGACGCTGGAAGACATTGTACGAGTGATGGACGCACTGTGATTATCTCTCTGCGTACAAACGGGCAGCAGCTCTGCAGTTACGACGACATTCTCCTAGTATCATCAGTATGTCAAATGCTTCTTTTTCATTTGTAAACGGCATTCAATTCTGAAAGTAACACCACAAACAGACAATGTCTGACACTGAAACAACACACACGATTAATGGTTGCAATGTGAAACGAATTACTGTCTGAATGAACGACCTTTCGACTGTCAGTTAACTTGCATGCAAAACCTGCAGTTTCTGTAAATGGTAGATGGCTTATCTGCTTGCTGCGCAGTGCTGTATTATTCTCCGCTTTTGCTCGGAAACAGTCTAATACCTACTGCACGAGTCCATACAGTAAGGCACACAGGTCACTGCCAGTATCACAGCGAGTCTCACACGCCAACCAGCAATACCGTAATAGCGCACATTGTGTTTCTGTCGCGCATAGTTTATGCACAACAAATGATAATTGGATAATTCTAACTGTTATTATTAGACTGTTTGCAAACAAACGCGGAGAACAAGGCAGTACTAAGCAGCAAGCAGATAAGCCATTTGTCATTTACTGGAACTGCAGGTTTTGCATGTAAGTTAACTGACAATCGAACGTTTGTTCATTTAGACAGTCATTCGTTTTACATTGCATGAAAGACAGAATCAGAGCAGTATGTGGAACTCTCATCAATGCTGAGGTCCGCCGAGCATCCGCGAATGTAAAACGGAGAGCAGAGTCGTGTCTGATACAGAATGGTCGACATTTCGAACACTTATGAAGAGTGATGTGTGCGAATGAGTGTTCCCAGTTCCCATTTCACAGTAGTTCTCTGACACCATACCGGTATTTACAGTACACCCGACGTCCTTTTGATTATACAGACACTAGGTATGCACGCCAGAAAAACAACATGTTTGGTTGATTTACTTTTGATAGTAGTAAGAAATCCACGTTTGGGATAAATTTTCATTGTTCGTAAACTACGCACGTTACAAACCATATGTTTAGATGATTTAATTTATTGTGCGTAAACTATGCTTGTCAAAAATAAAGTATCTTAGTAAATGTTGTTCCCTTTTAGACGATTTATTCAACGATTCCTTATACGACCCACATTACCATTTGCAATTTCAAACTCACCCCCATACCCCTATCTACGGTATGTTTGCGGGAGTGGGATTACTACCAATCGATGCTTCATATACGGTTTAGTTATCACTCTTCGGTCGCGAACACCGGGTGTCGTGTAGTTTCCGAGAAAATGGGCTGATACGGGTGCTGTGAATCACTCTGTACACACTTAAATTATTGGTAAGAAATACTAAATATTAGAAATAATAGTAAACGATATATTTGAGAATTTTCACATTATTATTTTGTATGATTTAATTATTGTCTTTATTCTAACTCATTGTTATATTTTTTTGTTCAACTTTATATATTATATCATTGCATAATAATGTTGTTACCTAACTGAAGATATTAATAAGCTTTAATCAATAATTCAGTAATTATTTTTGCATGTATAAAACTTTTTTGATTATATAAGTTATTAGTAGAATTTAATGTACGATAGAGGAAATAGACTAAAAAAATTATATGAAATAGCTGAAATTTGATAATTTTGCATTAAATGATAATATTGTTTCTGTTTACATTTTTATGCACTTGAATTAGTACAGCGATCTAAATATTTTTCATTTTGCATAATTATTACAATATTTAGTTTAAATATTTTAAAAAATTTTTAAGAATATTTACAGGGAATAAAATTAAAATGAATATTTATCCCCAATTAGTGTATTTCACCTTATTTTCCANTCTGTTTACATTTTTATGCACTTGAATTAGTACAGCGATCTAAATATTTTTCATTTTGCATAATTATTACAATATTAAGTTTAAATATTTAAAAAAAATTTTAAGAATATTTACAGGGAATAAAATTAAAATGAATATTTATCCCCAATTAGTGTATTTCACCTTATTTTCCANAATGTTTAAAGATATTTTTTCATAATAATTTACTTCAATCTCAAAATGTTTTCAGGGACTCTTACATATTTCAAATACATTGTATTTTATGTACTAATAATTTGTAAGACAGTGTATATTTTTAATTTTTAGCAATATTTATAAATTTGTTATTATAATATTTATTAAATATAGCTTATCTTGACAACGTAGCTTCAAATGTCTAGGAAGATTACATTTATTTATGCATAAGCTGCATTCACATTATATATGTGTTATCATTAACTCGTTCTATAAGTAATTATTTCATACAAAAATTACTAATAAATTCAAATCTGAAAGTTAAAATGCGGAACTAAAATTCTGAGTGATATTTAAGCTGTTTGATTTTTAAAAAAAAGTTATTTAATTTTTTTATGTAAATTTATAACAGCGATTTTACTAAAATGTATTTTAAACACATCTGTAAAATATATGTACATCAGTAAAAGCAAAATTACATCTCTCTTTCGCAGTTAACAAAACTGAAATCCATTCTGTTAAAAATAAAATTAATAAAACAACTCTATATAATCTTATTATATGTAAATAGAGGTGACAAATTTTCTATATATATATACATACATACATATACAGGATGATAAACAGCAGCCATATCACCCCTTTTTTTCGGCAACAGCACGATACCGGATGTTCGCGAAAAAATTGTGATATCTTTAACCTATATGAATCATCGATGGCCTGTAATTCTATTCCCCCGAACATAACGTAGGTAGGGGTACGGGGGTGAGCTTTGAAATTACAGATGGGAACAGGAGTCGTATATAGTATGGTCGAATAGATCGTCTAAAAGGAAACAACATTTACAAAGACAGTTGTTTTCTGACGTGCATAGTTTATGCACAACAAATGATAATTGGATAATTCTAACTGTTATTATTAGACTGTTTGCAAACAAACGCGGAGAACAAGGCAGTACTAAGCAGCAAGCAGATAAGCCATTTGTCATTTACTGGAACTGCAGGTTTTGCATGTAAGTTAACTGACAATCGAACGTTTGTTCATTTAGACAGTCATTCGTTTTACATTGCATGAAAGACAGAATCAGAGCAGTATGTGGAACTCTCATCAATGCTGAGGTCCGCCGAGCATCCGCGAATGTAAAACGGAGAGCAGAGTCGTGTCTGATACAGAATGGTCGACATTTCGAACACTTATGAAGAGTGATGTGTGCGAATGAGTGTTCCCAGTTCCCATTTCACAGTAGTTCTCTCACACCATACCGGTATTTATAGTACACCCGACGTCCTTTTGATTATACAGACACTAGGTATGCACGCCAGAAAAACAACATGTTTGGTTGATTTACTTTTGATAGTAGTAAGAAATCCACGTTTGGGATAAATTTTCATTGTTCGTAAACTACGCACGTTACAAACCATATGTTTAGATGATTTAATTTATTGTGCGTAAACTATGCTTGTCAAAAATAAAGTATCTTAGTAAATGTTGTTCCCTTTTAGACGATTTATTCAACGATTCCTTATACGACCCACATTACCATTTGCAATTTCAAACTCACCCCCATACCCCTATCTACGGTATGTTTGGGGGAGTGGGATTACTACCAATCGATGCTTCATATACGGTTTAGTTATCACACTTTGGTCGCGAACACCGGGTGTCGTGTAGTTTCCGAGAAAATGGGCTGATACGGGTGCTGTGAATCACTCTGTACACACTTAAATTATTGGTAAGAAATACTAAATATTAGAAATAATAGTAAACGATATATTTGAGAATTTTCACATTATTATTTTGTATGATTTAATTATTGTCTTTATTCAAACTCATTGTTATATTTTTTTGTTCAACTTTATATATTATATCATTGCATAATAATGTTGTTACCTAACTGAAGATATTAATAAGCTTTAATCAATAATTCAGTAATTATTTTTGCATGTATAAAACTTTTTTGATTATATAAGTTATTAGTAGAATTTAATGTACGATAGAGGAAATAGACTAAAAAAATTATATGAAATAGCTGAAATTTGATAATTTTGCATTAAATGATAATATTGTTTCTGTTTACATTTTTATGCACTTGAATTAGTACAGCGATCTAAATATTTTTCATTTTGCATAATTATTACAATATTAAGTTTAAATATTTTAAAAAATTTTTAAGAATATTTACAGGGAATAAAATTAAAATGAATATTTATCCCCAATTAGTGTATTTCACCTTATTTTCCATTAATCTAATGATAAACTATTGTTACGAAAAACAGTTGTGGCAACGGTGGGTAGCTGTAATCAAAATCGCTTGAAGAGAAAGTATAAGACATTTTCTCTACAAAAATTGCAACTTGTATTGTTATGTGTAGTTTAAAGTAATTTTTTTTACTTGGAAAATACGGCAAGTTAACGTTTCACGAACACATTATTAACTTTTGCAACTTGAGACTTAATAGCTGTGAAGTGAATAAAGCTATGTCGAATTTTCAAAAAGCGTTTTTAACGAGTAAGTTTTAAGGTCGGTTTAGCCCAATGGTGGTACAGCCTGTTGGCTTGGTTGGCTGGTTGACAAAGTTGGTTGTTACTGTCAGTTGGTGTGGAAAATCTGTACGGTTGTTCGGTAGTGAAGAATGGTTGGTCAGTGTTGGTTGGTTTGGTCTGTATGAACGTTTTTTTTTATTGGTCTTATAAAATCATATATCCAGTCAGCACTGATGGTCAGTTGGCCTGGTTAGTTGGTATGGGTGTTTGGTTTGGTCAGGTGGAATGAACAGTGTGTATGGATGGTCGGTATTCATGGTTACTCGGTTGGTATTGTTCGTCGATCAGTCAGGTAGGTCTGATCGTCTGGTAAGGCTTTTTTTGGTTTGGTCGGCCTTTGTTGTCTGATATGGCTTTTTGGTCTGGTCGGCCTTATAGTCTTGTCTTGTCTATGGTCTTTCCAGTTGGTCGGTCTTGTTGATTGGCATGACCAGTCGACCTTAATGGTTTGATGACTGGCTAGTCTGGTTTATACAGGTGTTTGGTGTATGGGTGTTTGGAATGAACAATATGTATGATTGGTCGGTATCGATTATCGGTCGGTCTTGTTGGGGGGCTCTGGTCGTTTGGTATGGACAGTTAGTTTGGTTGGTCGGTATTGATGGTTGATAAATCGCTGTTGGTTGAAAAATTGCTGTTAGTTGGCATGTTAGTTATGGTCGTTTGGTATGAACAGTTGTTTTGAATTGTCTTGTCCAATATTATTTACAATAGGACTTGTTGGTTGGTTAGCCTTGTTGTGTTGATTATGGTTAGTATCAAATATGTTGACGTTTTCACAAATTTGAGTTTGTAATAATGTGCCTGGTTTATTACTACACTGAAGAACAAAAAAAAAAAAAAACTGGTACACCTACCTAATATCGCGTAGGGCCCCCGCGAGCACGCAGAAGTGCCGCAAGACGACGTGGTATGGAGTCGACTAACGTTTTAAGGTATGCAGGAGGAAATTCACACCATGAATCCTGCAGGGCAGTCCACAATTCCATAGGAGTGCGAGGTGGTGGAGATCTCTTCTGAACAGCACGTTGCAAGGCATCCCACATATGCACAATAATGTTCATGTCTGGTGATTTAGGTGGCCAATGGAAGTGTCTAAAGTCAGAAGAGTGTTCCTGGAGCCACTCGGCAGCAACACTCGACGTGTGGGGTGTCGCATTGTCCTGCTGGAATTGTCCACGTCCGTCGGAATACACAATGGACATGAATGGGTGCGGGTGATCGGACAGGATGCTTACGTATCTGTCACCTACCAGAGTCGTATCTACACGTATCAGGGGTCCCATTTCACGCCAACTGCACACGCCCCATACCATGACAAGAGCCTCCACCAGCTTGAACAGTCCCCTGTTGACATGTAGGGTCCATGGATTCATGAGTATGTCTCCATACCCGTACACGTCCATCCGCCCGATACAATTGTAAACGAGACTCGTCAGACCAGGCAACGTGTCTCCAGTCATCAACAGTCCAGTGGCGGTGTTGGTGGGCCCAGGCGAGGCGTAAAACTTTGTTTCGTGCAGTCAACAACAGTACACGAGTGGGCCTTCGGCTCCGAAAGCCCATTTCAATGATGGTCCGTTNCAGTCAACAACAGTACACGAGTGGGCCTTCGGCTCCGAAAGCCCATTTCAATGATGGTCCGTTGAATAGTTCGGACACTGGCACTTGTTGATGCCCCAGCATTGAAATCTGCGCCAATTTGAGAAAGGGTTGCACGTCTGTCACGTTTAATGATTCTCGTCAGTCGTCGTTTGTCCCGTTCGTTCACGATATTTTTCCGGCCACAGCGATGTCGAAGATTTGATGTTTTACCGGATTACTGACATTCACTGTACACTCGTGAAATGGTCGTACGCGAAAATCCAAATTTTATCGCTACCTCGGAGATGTTATGTCCCATCTCTCGTGCGCCGACTATAACACAACGTTCAAACTCACTTAAATCTTGATAACCTGCCATTGTAGCAGCAGTAGCAGATCTAGCAACTTTTCTAGACGCTTGCTGTCATATATAGGCGCTGCCAACCGCATCGCGTTACTTTGATTGGTTCCATACCTCTGTTATTTGCATACGCACGCCTATACCAGTTTTTTATGCTCTCCAGTGTATATAACAGTAAATGTACTGACAGTGTGTTAAGTTTTATGCTTATAAAATAACTTTTTGTTTAATGTGCCGTGCCGGCGTCTGTAAAGTTACCTACGATTTAAGTTTGGTGGCTTTGTTGGCAATGGCTTGAAAATTGTGATCATTTATATGCATATAAAAAGACCGAGACCATAGTGCGCTATATCAGTTTGATTGTGCTTGAGCTTACCATGTACAGTCCAACTTCCAAAAGCCTAACCCTAATGGTTTGTGAATGGTTTCGGAAACAACGTACACAGTCCAGCTGGAGTTAGCAATGGTAACACCAAAGTCGAAGTCGGGTCGCCGAACGTAGGCAAACCATTAAACGAATGCTTCATCTTGACTACTAGTCCCCAATAGCTCCCTGGTTCGAGCAGGTACTTTAAATTTAAGGAGATTTTTACTTCGGTGCCAAAATATATGCATAATTACGAGCACGGCCGATAGTAACATGTATTCTGCGATGAAAGAGTTGGAGGCAATATAAATTACTAAAATGATAGCTACGAAGGTCAGGATAGAGAAGACAATCTCTCCCCTGTCGCATCGGATGAAGAACTGTTTATTGCGGTTTTCTCAATTTTTTCGTGTTCTACGTATACGGGGGTCAATGCAAATGTCACGGAAATAAAACCTGGTGGTAGAGGTCAATAACGTAATTTCCCCCTGGTTTTTTGGTGAATTATTTTGGTTTTTTACGATTTGTAACGGGTTTGGCAGTTTGTCATGATTATTCGAGTTCAAGGTCTGGGGTTGAGGTTAACATCACCCACATTCGACATGGTGGTTGGGGATAGTAATGTTACTTTTCCCCCGATGTTTAGGTTTTTTTTCTCAATATTTTGCTATTTTTCTCCGATTTTTCGAGTTTAAAATTACTGGTGTCAAGGTCGCTTTAATAATGGTCAATGTCATCAACACCCAACAAGATGGCCGATGTCAGTCATGTATTGTTTCCCCTGCTTTTTACGTGATTTTTGCGACTCTTTGTAAGAGTAGTCAGAAAAATGTCACTCATATCAACAAGGTGGTCGAGGTCAATATTGTAAACAAACATGTCCACTGTCCCTCCTGATCCTCAGAGCCTGGCTCGGAGGCTTTAGTCCGCTCTGCTGCTTTGAGGACAATTTGGCTCATACACCGAAGAGCTTCAAATCCGCTTTCCGCTTTGAGAATTTTTTAAATCACATATGGAGGAGCCTTGAAACCGCTTTGCTCATTTGAAGACTATAGCAGAATATTTTTCCACTTTTTTTTNAAATCACATATGGAGGAGCCTTGAAACCGCTTTGCTCATTTGAAGACTATAGCAGAATATTTTTCCACTTTTTTTTTTTTTTGGAAAATGTTTGGGGAAAAGTTGATTTTGGGGTAAAATCTGAATTCTCTGTAGTGATTATTGGGGTTAAACGAGATATTCTGTCGATAACATGGCCGCTTTATACCGTTGCGTGCGACTCCTATCTGTGGTGTCAATCCAGTTGGTGGACGAATTCTGAACCCTATCCATGATCGCTGCACCAGTTTCGACTAAACCCTACTACAACGGATAATGCTAATTAATTAAAATAACGCGCAAACTTACATTAAAAAATGCACATTTATAATTTCATCCCGAAACATAAAATAAAGATGTGATTATATTTCAAAGGAGTTTCTTTTATTGACTAGGCATTTGAATTTTCCAAACCATCACATAAAACAACGTTTATACAATGTAAATATTTAGAATAAAAGTAGACCATTTTTCGAACAATAGCTCATAGAAACCACAAAATCAGTACATATGCAAAATNAAATATTTAGAATAAAAGTAGACCATTTTTCGAACAATAGCTCATAGAAACCACAAAATCAGTACATATGCAAAATAATTATTTCGTGTTGGCGATTAACCAGCATAGCTTTTGCCCAGATTGTAACACGAGGATGTATTCAACACAAATATTATAAACAGCACACTCGCCGAGAAGCTTTTGGGAGACACGGCTGCTTAGTTGTCCTATGGCCAGTTTCACCAATCTCCCCTAATATATAAGGGTTACTTAAATCCACAGTAAGGAGCACTTAAGTATGCGGACTGTTTCACCAACTTTAAGTGACCCTTGCACTGCGCTAGTTGCCCCTTAATTTAGGGGCCCGAAATCGCGCAATTATTTCTTAAGAGCTCCTTAACCGAGAATTAAACTAAAAGGAAATTGGCTGCTACTGAAGACATTGTATATAGATAACTACAAGTGTGTTACACGGTATTAAATTTATAATTTAATATTTAGTAAATAAAAATCAGAAGTTTTATAGTATCAACGTTGGGGAAGCTGGATGCACTTATGAGGAAATACAACGTAAGATAAAAACTCGTGAAATTCGCATATTTTGCATAAATGTGCATTTTCAAAGTTTTTCCACGAGGCAAAGCCAATATAGGTTAAAAATGCAATATTATTAGGCAGGTATCTGACTGATAAAATATCAATGTATTGAGTATGCACAAGCCACAAAAGTATTTGAAATAAAGGAAACATGTTTGCCTTTACTACACTGTATACGACTCCGTCGCATTTTCGTTAAGTTCTATTAAAGGTGTGTAATTTTCACAGCGAAAATGTGTCTCAAACATTAGGCCTATATGTGCAGTATGTAAAAGTATATGATTACTTTGATTATATTTGAGACTGATCATAATGTCCCGCATTTACACTTCGTTTTTACTACACATAAAAAATATTTATTACAAGTTTTGGATAAATTGACTTTATTTTGAATTTAAAATATTGCTAATGAAGGCATAATTAAATTTGTCATGCATGTGTGATGATAATCATATTTAATCAATAAATTTAGGCACTGGGCGTTTCTAAATTGCACATGAATATCGTTAATGTTATGCCATACTATTAATTGCATGTGCTCCTGTAGCGTGTGCATTGTATTGCCTTCCAAAATGAGCTTGCTGCTTTGAGAAAGAGTCAGTTCTTCTCTTCGAATTAAAAAACTTTCTTCCTTCATAGCTAAGGCTGGTCTGCGTTGGGTGGGTGGTAGACTCCGCAACTCCTTACCATTTGTGCAAAAGCACCCTGCAATGCTGCCCAAACAGCCTCTGTTGGCAGATATGATCATTCGCCACTATCACGAGACTAATCACCACCCTGTCCTTTGTACTCTGCAAGATATACTCCGAGAATCATGTCATACAGACATGCCACTAACCGGCTCCAGCACTCGCAACTAGTAGAACACTTGCATCAAGAATTTTGGCGCCATTGGCATCGTGACTACCTACACACACTCCAGCAGCGATCCAAGTGGCAGGACCAAGGACCCCAGCTTAGCCCCAACCAGCTTGCTCTTACTAAGGAGGACCACATCCCACCTCTGCAGTGGCGCCTTGGGCGTGTATCTGAGTTCTACCAAGAAAGTGATGATGTTGCACAAGTAGCTACAGCGCGCACTTCCAATCCTACTAATATTATAAATGCGAAAGTCTTTGTGTGTGTATATATATAATGTTTGTTACCACTCAGCTCCATAACGGCTGAACGTATTTTGATGAAATTTCGTACGTAGATACTCTAGGTCCTAGGACATAGGATACTTTTCATCCCGGTAAATTGTACGGCTTCTGTGGAATAACAACAAAACGTAATTCTGCAACGCCTGGGAACGTGACCGAACTCAGCTCCATAATGGCTGAAGGGATTTTGATGAAGTTTGGTATGTAGGTACTTCAGGTCCTGGAATAGGACAAATAATAAGTTTTATCCCAAACAATTGTACGGTTCCTGTGGAATAACAACAAAACCTAATTATCCAACAGCTGGGAACGTGACCGAAATATTTTTTTCCTCTGGTGTCAGAGTTTATCAGACCGCCCAAGGACCTCTTAAATGTCTTAGCGACTGCTATCAATCGATAACAACCAGGACAGAATATTTAACGTGCCCTCCGAATGTTATGGCACTAAACGGTCACCCAACCAAATGTGTGCCGCTGGGAGCGTTGCTTAAATTTGGTGATCTATTAAGATCCCTCTGCCAAGCGCAAAAGTTAGTACCTAGGTACACTTATTTCTAAAGCTACAACTTGATGAAACTCACTTTTTGATTTTCATACATTGATGCTGGAAAGCGGAAATGTGGTAACTACGCGATAGTTGCACAGATACACTCCAAAAACAATACCCTACTTCTTGGCTATCGGGTAAAAAATATTTCCTTCTTTTTGGTTTGCCGTAATCAGTTAAAAACCTAGGCCAACATTGTATAATTTTATAATTCTGTTTTCACATAAATGAATTGTCTTTTCCCAATTTATTTATTAGCGTATCACTGTAAAACTCAATTGTACCCGGGCGAAGCCGGGCTGGTTCGCTAGTGGACTCATAAAGCATCCAGCTGTGCCTCCTACCTACTGACAGTTGAAATCTTCATTTCAAGGTGGTTGTNTGTGCCTCCTACCTACTGACAGTTGAAATCTTCATTTCAAGGTGGTTGTGATGTTTGGAGTGTATATAGTGTATCGTGAACATGAACTTAATTTGACAATGGATTGTTAGCGATCCTGCACACATCAGAGATCTTCTGGCCGCCCAGGTTGGCCAGCCTGCTTCTCGACCGGAAACAGTCAAGATTGCGTCGTAGCCTCGTGGTAGGTAAGCCGATCGCTTGTGTCGCGGTTTTTTTTTTTTTTTGCTATATCGTTACTCAGCAATGCACTCTTGTGTTATTGTCATCGTTTTGTTCGCCAGTTGCGTTGTTGACGCAACACAATGACAGTTGTCTCTGGCGGCGGTGGTTTCACCCGACTCATGAACTTACTGACACTCTTCATACGGTGTCCCGTGGAAATCCCAGTGCCTGCTCGACGTCGGAGTTGGAGTTCCCAATATGTCTGGCCCCAAATATCTGCCACGATCAAATGCTTGAGATCTTGTTTTTTCCTCATTATGTACTCGACTGTTACTCAGACGGCCAGTATAACGTTTGGCGACATCCCAATAATGAATGGCTGAGCATCATTCCATTAGTCAGGCGACCACAGCGCCATTTCGTCAACATGGCATTTGTGTGTAGTTCATCTGTTCATGAGTGTACTTTACAGAGAAGCGAAACTCTTAACAAAAAAAAAGAGCTATTTTTAACCAAAATAATGGGGACTCGATAAATACTAAACTGCGTTGTATAACCCACGTAGTTTGTGAATGCAGGTATCTGCATATAACTTTTGCAGTAAAAAATATCAGTTATGTGTTTTGTGAGTTACAATATTAAACAATGTTTATCAAGTTATTTCACGCGGTATCTTATTTTTGTGGTACTTTCATGCAGTTGGAAACAAGATGGCATGTAGTGCATTTTATTTTTCACCTTGCCTGCATTGTTTAATAATATTTGACTAACATTTAGACGATTTAGTTATGTTGAAATGATACATGAAATGTTTTTTAAATTACAACTTTGATAATGCTATATTAAAAACTTAGAGTAATTATATTCTTATAATAGTTACAACATTAATCTCACAATGTGAGGTGAAAAGATAAATGTGGACAGAGCACTTGGAAAAAGTTTGATTAATCTAAACAGTCACCATAGCTATTGTTTTGGAGTGTGTGTAGCATATAAGCCTTAATACATTCACATTCATTATCCCTTTGTGAGTTTTTTTTTTATTCAGATAAGTAAATAAATTTCGTGTGTGGAGTGCACCCAGATCGAGGTTTTCAATCTGGAACCCGTAGGTGCCCGTGATCCCCGGACATGATATGAAATTATACCTTAGGATGGAGCCGCGCTGGAATGCAAGGGCGGGTGAAACGGGAGCACCCCGAGAAAATCCACCTCGAGAAAAACCGTCGGCAAACGGCATCGTCCAGCACGATTCTCACACGTGAAAATCCGGGAATGAGCCCACTGGGGATCGGACCCGGATCGCTGCGGTGGGAGGCGACCGCCCTTGCCACTATGCCAATAAGTGTTAAAGCGCCTCGCCTTTAAGACAATACAGGGTCAGAATCATTTAGTTTTGCTAACTTACTGACAAAAAGAATCGGAATCGCAATCTGCCCAGAATCTTCTTTAAGATGTCGACGATTGTTTGGCTGTGAATTACAAGGCTGACATTAGTGTGATAGACTTCTGTTATCATATATTGTCTGTATCCTAAAGGCTAACAATCTGTCTCCAAAAAATACAGCTTGCCGTTGACAGCTGGCTATCTTCTTGCATGTACCTGATAGTTGCCGACAGTGCCCTTATCGGGCCGATAAGTTGTCGACAATTCGCCGAAAAGGTTGTGTTTGCTGGGATAGGAATGTGAACTATCACTCCGGTGTAGAATACAAGGGGTTTGGAAAATTTAGTAGTGATTTTTGATTACATTACAGAAATAAGTATTTGTAATATCTTACGCCACCAATTATAATTTATAAATATACTAATCATTTATAAAAATTGTTTTCTTCTGCTTAGTTTTTTTTCGCCATTTAGTTTCATGCTTGTTTTACTGTACGCCATAGTTGTTATTTTATTCAATGTTATTGAACTTTAAGGCCAAAAAAATTATGGGGTTATATGAGTCCTAAACACGTTGAGTAGTATAGCGGGGTTCGTTTTTTGTGATAATTTGTTTGGAGTGGAGAGATTTGGGTGGCTCTTAAGAACGAGGCCTTGAAAGCCGATGAGAGTGAAGCAGGGCGAGTATATAGCAGCGCCGGAATGCAAGGGTGGGGGAAACGGGAGATTCCGAGAAAACTCGCCGACCAGCGACATCGTCCGGTACGACTCCCGCGTGCGAAAATCAAGGAGCGACCCCGCCGAGAATCGAGCCCGGTTCGCCTTGGTGGGAGGGGAGCTCCACTACCCGCTGCGCCAACCGCGGCCCCAATAATTTATTATGCGAATTAAAAGTGAGTTTGGTCTGGAAGAGTATCATGTCATATGTTCATTCATGTAAACGACGTATATAGCATCTCTTTTTAAAAAGCTCTTCTGTGTCCTCAAGATAAGGACACGAAGCGTTCCGCGATTCTAGGTCTTGTTTTATAGTTTATGAACTAGTCAAAAGACATCCAGTGTCCCAAACCACGACTGCAAGATATAGAAGCCGAAAGTGACTCGTCAGGAAATGTTTCATCCTGTCCTATTTAAGCCTAACGAATTCGTTCGCTGCTTGGGGTCAGGACATTACGGCTGGCCTTCTGTCCAGCGGCACGGAATTTCATTTAGGCCTATAAAGGTGGCTTTAGCAAATGTACAATCTATTACAGTGTGTACACATTTTGTGGCATCCTCCAATAGGGTGTATCATGAAATTAAAGTCGAAACTCTTACATAATAAATTTAAAATTTCCCAACCAATTCCAGAGCAGCAATATCAATTACCAAATTAAAATAATAATTCTCTGGGAATAAAAAGACGTATTATTCTCATAAATATACGTATGTATTTCAAATGCTATGAAAACATGAACATTATATTTGTTACGAATGGTATATGAAATCGTTTCCAAGAAAGCGCGTATTTACGGTTGTACGAGAGAAATTTCGTTATTGTTTTCTTCAGCGGCTAGTATAGTTTTGCAGAAGTTCAGCAAATTTAGCTGTTTCTAAGAATATGAAGCATGCGTTTAGAATACCAGGCAGTCATAGTGTGCGTCGCTGAGGAGCACAAAAAAAAAGCAGTGGCGCCGTGCTGAGAAGAAACGGAGCTTTGAGAACCTAAGTCCCCACCATGGCTTCGGTTGGCGCTAAGCTCCAGACATTCCTTGTCTTGTGGGAAGGCACACCAGCTGGTCGCGATCACAACTTTCAACTCCACAAGATTTACGATAATCTCGCGGTCGGAAACGGGCCTCGGAAAAGAATAAGAAAAAAATGGACCACGTTTCAACACTTGACAGCTGCTGCGCGCGCTGCGTGGGACGCCGGGCGAAACAAAACACTGTCGGAGCAAGAGTAGCCGTAGCGCCGGTCAGTGGTCACTCACGACAGCCGTTCTCTTGCTGCTGGAAGAGCGTCTACTGGCAGCGGCAGTACAATATCTGTGTTCGA
Organism: Clitarchus hookeri; assembly: GCA_002778355.1. Taxonomy (NCBI): domain Eukaryota; kingdom Metazoa; phylum Arthropoda; class Insecta; order Phasmatodea; family Phasmatidae; genus Clitarchus; species Clitarchus hookeri. The sequence goes on along the minus strand of NQII01000153.1, from coordinate 807,035 downwards.
TGGTACTGACGTTGACATTCAGCCCTGTGTTTGTATGCAAACTGCAGAATTAAGTAAAATCAGGCGGCGAGCAAGAAATCGCCGATTTCTATCCGTTTTACCCACCATACAGGCGCTTTATTGGCAGGAACGCCTCAAAAGCAAGAGCGGTTAGATATCTGCTAGTGCACCGAAACCTCTTCCTGCGATTAGTAACTAGCATTCACTGAAATATAATAAGGACGTACATTGAGCAGGGGTGTTTCCTCACAGCTATAGCAGCAAGACAGGTTAGTCATTGTTTCATGTAACACGGATTTCTGTGTTCTAAATCTGTGGATAACGTTGAAAAGAAGAGCCTAGGAACTTCGTAACAAATGTCTCTCAAGTTAATCAAAATACACTATGAGTAACTGAGCTCACTGACAGTTACAGAGTAGTACAGACAACAGCCCTACTTACTAAACATACTTTACCACTCTGTAAAGTGAATCTATTTTTAACATAATGATATCGACTAGTTTAAACGTGGAATGGAAAATAACTAAATAATAAGAGGCAGAGTGGGCATGCAAGCAATAGGGGTAGAAATTTAGATCAAACCTGGGGTGTTTTCATTCGACAAAGTAAACTTCTAACTCCTTCGTCACAACTGTCAGTTCGCTTTTTCCCCTATTTAATTAAACATCTTTATCTGTATCGATACTCAAATATGATACGAACCTTATTAAAATTGTCCTTAATGTATTTATTACCTTCTATTACTATTATTATAGATGTATTTTTCCAGTTGATATAATTCTTCTATTGTCTTGTTTCATACAATTCTCCATTTGACTAAAATTTATATATTAGTTAAATTCATGTATTATGCAGTGCTGATCCAACAGACATGAAAGATGACATCTCCTGAATCGTTGTCCTCCAAGTATGATGATTACGTAGTTGTAAATAAACAAATAATGAAAACAGCTAATTTAAGTATGGTGTGACACTATGTCCTTCCTTAGATTGTAAATTAAATGATACAGTCACAACTAGGCTGACAAACCGCGGACTTACAATTTTATCCCTGTAAATATTTTAAGTAAAAAACATTCAGGACTGACATAAGAATACTTCCAATAAAATATATACGTCCAAAATAATAAATTCAAATTACTTGCAAAAAGCTGTTTTTACTTTTGGGATACAGAATAGGTACGCCAAAGTATATTATTTGTAATGCTTTCGTGTAAAAATTCATTCTCAGAACGCTTAAATTAGTTGTTTTAGAGACCAAGAGCACAAACAACGAATCACGTTTGCTTTTTTGGTATAAGTAATCCACTACTTTGGAAAATAGGCGTCATTTTGGTGTTCTACATGAAATTTGAGACGGTACCCTATTTGAAAAAAAAAATTGTAAGGCTTAGTCCTATATGCACCTGCATACCAACCAACTGCCATATTACTTTTTTTCCTCGTTTTCATTAATTACTCACTGAATGTGTTCCATTATGTTGATTTTGTTACAGATTGCATAAAACAAGTAAAATCNATCCACTACTTTGGAAAATAGGCGTCATTTTGGTGTTCTACATGAAATTTGAGACGGTACCCTATTTGAAAAAAAAATTGTAAGGCTTAGTCCTATATGCACCTGCATACCAACCAACTGCCATATTACTTTTTTTTCTCGTTTTCATTAATTACTCACTGAATGTGTTACTGAATATGTAATTTTATAAAAATCAAATACAGAAAATGTGAAATTAATACTCCCTGTTTGTTATTGAGTTGTAGCCAACATGATTGGCATGTTTCCATTATGTTGATTTTGTTACAGATTGCATAAAACAAGTAAAGTTGGGAGGCTTCCCGCTTCTTGGAATAATGTCAAAAGAAACACATTATTAAGGCCATCCAAGCCCGAAAAAAAAACCGTTTAAAAAAGAAGAGACAACGTGTTGTCTGTGGCAGCGCATCAACATCTAAACAAGACCGTATGCAACAACCAAATGAAGAAATATGGGCAGAACTAAAAGAAAAAGCTGCAGAATGTAAAGTTTTTGGAACATCGTATGACAAGTTACATGACAGTTTCGAAAGTGAAACTGTATGAAAAAAAAGTTCACAAACGGTGCAGATTAGATATAATTGGAATAAAACGAAACCGAGCCAAGGAACAATATAAACTGGAGAGCAAAAAAAAACTTGTACAGCCGTGCGTACCCAAATAAAAGAGGTATGGAAACAATCAGAGTAACGCGATGCGGTCGGCAGCGCTTATATAAGACAAGTGTCTGGCAAAGTTGTTAGATCGGTTACTGCTGCCACAATGTCAGGTTATCAAGATTTAAGTGAGTTTGAACGTTGTGTTATAGTCGGCGCACGAGAGATGGGACATAGCATCTCCGAGGTAGCGATAAAATTTGGATTTTCGCGTAAGACCATTTCACGAGTGTACCGTGAATGTCAGTAATCCGGTAAAACACCAAATCTTCGACATCGCTGCGGACGGAAACAGATCGTGAACGAACGGAACAAACGACGACTGACGAGCATCATTAAACGCGACAGAAGTGCAACCGTTTCTCAAATTGGCGCAGATTTCAATGCTGGGGCATCAACAAGTGCCAGCGTGCGAACTATTCAACGGACCATCATTGAAATGGGCTTTCGGAGCCAAAGGCCCACTCGTGTACCGTTGTTGACTGCACGAAACAAAGCTTTACGCCTCGCCTGGGCCCACCAACACCGCCACTGGACTGTTGATGACTGGAAACACGTTGCCTGGTCTGACGAGTCTCGTTTCCAATTGTATCGGGCGGATGGACGTGTACGGGTATGGAGACATACTCATGAATCCATGGACCCTACATGTCAACAGGGGACTGTTCAAGCTGGTGGAGGCTCTTGTCATGGTATGGGGCGTGTGCAGTTGGCGTGAAATGGGACCCCTGATACGTGTAGATACGACTCTGGTAGGTGACAGATACGTAAGCATCCTGTCCGATCACCCGCACCCATTCATGTCCATTGTGTATTCCGACGGACGTGGACAATTCCAGCAGGAAAATGCGACACCCCACACGTCGAGAGTTGCTACCGAGTGGCTCCAGGAACACTCTTCTAACTTCAGACACTTCCATTGGCCACCTAAATCACCAGACATGAATGAACATTATTGTGCATATGTGGGATGCCTTGCAACGTGCTGTTCAGAAGAGATATCCACCGCCTCGCACTCCTAAGGAATTGTGGACTGCCCTGCAGGATTCATGGCGTGAGTTGCCTCCTGCATACCTTCAGACATTAGTCGAGTCCATGCCACGTCGTCTTGCGGCACTTCTGCGTGCTCGCGGGGGTCCTACACGATATTAGGCTTGTGTACCTATTTTTTTGGCTCTTCAGTGTAGATATAGATGAAAAAAAAACGAAGATGCTCTGATGGAACCGGCAAGTAAATTACTTTGTAGTGGTACTAAACGAAGCAGCCATTTCCAAAATAACAGTGAAAACTCGTGTGTTATATGTTTGGATTCTCTAAAGGTAAAACCTTGAGAAATAAGGATAAAGGTGATCGTCAGTGCTGTATCACCGAATTGAAGCTGATAACAAATGAATTCTTGTCTCCGAAGCAGCGAAATTTGTCAAAGGAAAGAATAACGGATCGTCTAGAAGCAGTGATCACTTTTTGTAACACTGAGGGTGGGATTATTTTAGGAGCAGCATTACATATACTTTACCACAAAGACTGTTGGAAATAATACTGCAGGTTAGTTTACAATAATTGGGCAACTAAAAATAGATTACAGCAGAATCGAGAACGGAGACCATGAGTAACTAAGATGTNTTAGTTTACAATAATTGGGCAACTAAAAATAGATTACAGCAGAATCGAGAACGGAGACCATGAGTAACTAAGATGTATAATAATATGTATTTATATGAGGTAAGTTGTGACGAAGTTTCAAGCTGTTTAAAATACCTAAAGAATAATCATTTAACGGGAATGGATTGTATATCATCATCTGTTACTAAAATATGCACACCGTACTTAATAAACATCTTGACACACTTAATCAACACATTCTTCCATAAATATACTTACCAAAAAATTGAAAACTGCTTTGATAAGCCCCTTATTAAAAAAATTAGATGCTAGGTTAGTTGAGAACTACTGGCCTATATCGTTATTACCTGTATTTAAAAGTATTTGAGGGTGTAATGAAGACAAGATTAATTAACTTTTAAGATAAATATCACATTCTGAATGACTGCCAGTTCAGTTTAAGAAAAGGGAAAAACTCAATTTAATTAATTTTTTCTTTAGTAAAAACAATACCATACACCCTGTAAAACAAGAGTAAAGTAGTCGGTATTTTTTTTCGTGATCTGGCCAACGCATTTGACACAGTCTACCATGCAATTTTAATTAATAAATTAGAGGCAAGAAGAATTCGAGGTACTGCAAAAAGAGTGTTTATTTCTTATCTATAAAATATATGCAATATAGTGAAAATCACTCATATCAATGGTAGTCAAACAGCAATGGAAATCAAATCAACACCAAAGCCAATAAAAATAGGTGTACCACAAGGNTATATATATATATATATATATATATATATATATATATATGACTTGCCCTTTTCGCTATCAAATGCAGGACTGGTAAGTTTTGTCGATGATACAAATTTTTTGATATAAGGGGATGGTTTACAGGATACGAAGAATTGACCAGTGGTTCTAACTGAACAACTTTGCCCTTAATTTAGATAAAACTAATTTTATTTCCTTTGCAAAAGCACAAGAATATTGTTCCCTGCTGTATACCATTACATTACAGATATTTACATAGAGTGGATTGTACAAAGTTTTTAGGCATTGTTCTAGTTTCTAAATTAAATTTAAAGAACATGTACAAGGACAAGTAAGTAAACTAAACAGTATATGCTTTGCTTTAAGAATTCTGAAGAACATTGTTTATAAAAAAATTTAGGTTAATACATATTTCGCTTACTTCCACTCAGTCTTAACCTAAGCTATAGTATTCTGGGGTGCTCAGACATAAAACTTTTCAGTGTAAAAAAGAGCTAGAGGAAACATGATATTTTGTACGCCTAGAGCAATAACTTGAAAGATAGACACGCAACTGACACGATCCTCACGAATAAGGCCAAGGCGATTTTTAGCACGCAAAACACGAAATTCGGCGAACGATTAGTGGTGTGGACTGTTGGCAAAATAATGAAGACCAAAGTTAAGAGAGGAATGGGTATCAGATTCAGACGAACAGCTAAGAAGAAGAAGAGAAGTCGTCGGAAAGTAAAGCCTGGAGGAATACTCCAGTTTCTGCTGCCTGCGATAGGGCTTTTGGGATTGTTGATAGGTGGTGCTAGTGGTATAGCTCGAGCTGTGAATAATGCTAAAGATGGAAATAAGCGATTAGCAGAACAATTGCGACATAATGAACATATGGAAACTCTTGCCAGCACAAAAAAACACGGGAAAAGGGTTATACTTGCGCCCGTATCGCGGCGGTGGCACAAAACGCGTACATCGGCGAAAGAAGAAATCTTAAGTGAACTACCCGACCGCTCGCTAACAAACATAGACTTGTATAAATTTTCACAAAAATCAAAAATACATCATTTCCGTGGGGTGTTTATGCGGGACACACTTCCACAGCGACCAAAAAAATCAGAATGTGGTGTAGTGAATCTCGAAAGAAGTTCCAGTGCAGGGACACACTGGACGGCATATAGAAAGAATGGGAACACAGTTCAATATTACGATAGCTACGGTGATTTGAGGGCCCCGCCCGAATTGAATAAATATTTTAAAGGCGCTAGAATTTATTATAACCACGAGACAGAACAGTGACCGCGGGACTGGAACTGTGGTCACTTATGCTTACGTTTCCTTGTTACTTAACAACACAATACTACTAATGTGGCAGTCATGCCGATCACCTTGATTGTGACAGGTAATACCTCGGAATTACGGTCAGTACATTTTCCACCGCTAAGCCTGGCAGGCGCGTGGTCTGTAGCCGTGTTAGAATTTCAAACATATTTTTCAGTACCAAACATAGGTGAACATGATTGTATTTTTCGATATGTAAAGGTAGACGGTAAAAGAGGTGAGGTACGCATACCTACTGACTCGTAAGAGATTTAAGATATTGGCGAATATCTTAAATGTGAACTGGGACCAGACATGTCTTTAGTGTTGCGTGGAAATTCTAATACTCTGCACAGCGAAATGCATTGTACGGCACAGGTAGTCTTTACACAAAACGATACTCTCGCTACCATAGTGGGATTTGAATACGAGGCAAATAAAACCCATGTATCTACCCTGCCGGTAAACATTTCCCCCGTGAATGTTATAAGAATAAGCTGTAACTTAGTTAGCGGATCGTATCTTAATGGTAAACCAAGCCAGAAATTACATGAATTCTCTGCAAACATCCCGCCGGGATTTAAACTCNCGGATCGTATCTTAATGGTAAACCAAGCCAGAAATTACATGAATTCTCTGCAAACATCCCGCCGGGATTTAAACTCGTGAGCGTCCCAACAACACCCACATATGTGCCAGTCGCGATAGAGAACGTACAGGAAGTAATGACTTCCATAGTAGACCAAGACAGTCGTATGATTAATTTTCGAGGTGAGGAAATAACAGTGCGTTCAAATATGGGGCNACTTCCATAGTAGACCAAGACAGTCGTATGATTAATTTTCGAGGTGAGGAAATAACAGTGCGTTCAAATATGGGGCTGAAAATTAAGCATATGAAAGCAATAAAAGGGACTTATCGCCTCACACCTAAAGTCAGTAAGAGGCAGGCATGCAGTCCGCTAACAACTGAAAACGTTCGTTTCCTTACACGATTAGGTTTAACGGTCAAGAGTAAGTATGGCCAGGGAAATCTTAAACATAGGCGAGCCAGTCGGTTTCAAAGAGTCAATCACCAAGGCGGAAATCCACACTTATTCGCCCTACCTGCCAGGCCCCATGATATTTACATGGCACCGTGTAATTCTTATTTGCGCTTCCAGGGAACGCTGACAAGGGCAGTTGATGCACTACCAACAACAACTAAAATAATTAGAAATGGCATACTTCACATGATTAATAGAATCTCCTATGAATGGAACGGGGNCTACCAACAACAACTAAAATAATTAGAAATGGCATACTTCACATGATTAATAGAATCTCCTATGAATGGAACGGGGGTGAAGTAGATGCCACTCGTGATGTTGGAATCATGGCAAACATAAAGAATTACCATTTATTAACGCATAACCAACTGCCGGCCTCCAAAATGGCTGGCTGGAGAATCGAGGAAGACTTTAAGGTTCCTGTCTATACCAACAGTAAATTTGAAGTGTGTATTAATCTCGCTATGCTCTTAGGGTTCGCAGATTATTAATTCGAAACATGAGATAGTTATGCAAATGGCCAACTCTCAAACGAATGCACTCCAGGACACAGGTGCAGACAGCTATACTTTTAATNCTACCAACAACAACTAAAATAATTAGAAATGGCATACTTCACATGATTAATAGAATCTCCTATGAATGGAACGGGGTGAAGTAGATGCCACGCGTGATGTTGGAATCATGGCAAACATAAAGAATTACCATTCATTAACGCATAACCAACTGCCGGCCTCCAAAATGGCTGGCTGGAGAATCGAGGAAGACTTTAAGGTTCCTGTCTATACCAACAGTAAATTTGAAGTGTGTATTAATCTCGCTATGCTCTTAAGGTTCGCAGATTATTAATTCGAAACAGGAGATAGTTATGCAAATGGCCAACTCTCAAACGAATGCACTCCAGGACACAGGTGCAGACAGCTATACTTTTAATACGTTCTATTGACTGGTTACTGCCACATGTACAAGTGAACTTGTAGGAACGTGTAAAATTTCTGAAATATGCAGAAAAAGGAAGGAAGGTTGATATGGCATTTCGTACTTGTAGTTTAGAAATTTATCCCAAAGGTACCGAGCGCTGTAAGCGTAAATTGGAACGTAAAAACTAGTTTTACAAGTGAAAAACCAAGATATATAATTGTAGCATTTCAGTCAGGTAAACAGAACGTAATTAATAAGGACTGTTTGACNATATAATTGTAGCATTTCAGTCAGGTAAACAGAACGTAATTAATAAGGACTGTTTGACATTCGACCATGTACATATTAAGAATTTTAAGGTTTTTCTAAACTCTGAGGCATACCCATAAGGAGATTTAAATATCGATTTCGCAAATGGTGCATATATGGTACCATACCAAATGTACAAATACTTCCAGCGTTCGTACAATGGCCAAATGCAAGCCCCCACTCTCGAACCGAACAAGTTCATGGACACTGCGCCCCTACTAGTGTTTGACATTACCAAACAAGATGATCGCTTAAAATCCGAGGCTGTAGACTGCAGGATTGAAATAACTGCCGCAGATAATTTTCTGTCCTTCACCCAGGCCTACGCCTTAATACTTCATGATAGACTGATCACGAATAACGTATGCGACAGAGTAGTTAAAATACTAATGTAGATTACAACTATAGTACATTCTCTCTACAACCGGCATAATGTATGCAAACATTCAGGGATGTGTCTCGCAGCAGGGTTTTATTATTAAGCGTATTTGCATAGCTTACTATGACGGCCGCATAAAGACACATACATTCAGACCGCCGTGTCCATGGCGTATGCTGGACGTGAAAAGCAAAGTAACGAACATGTGGCTGGAAAAACGATACCACGGCCTCAATTGGTGTGAGGGCGATTTTGAATACGAAAAAGCATGAAATGTACTTGTCGCTGCGCCAAGTAAGAATGGTACAGTCTTTGTGGTTGGGNCGATTTTGAATACGAAAAAGCATGAAATGTACTTGTCGCTGCGCCAAGTAAGAATGGTACAGTCTTTGTGGTTGGGCAATGGCAGAAGCGGCATTTAAGCAATTATTGTTGCGATAAAATAAAACTCTGCGATCTACAAACCTCGTGTGGGTGCCCNGGCAGAAGCGGCATTTAAGCAATTATTGTTGCGATAAAATAAAACTCTGCGATCTACAAACCTCGTGTGGGTGCCCGTCGTTTCGAAGGTTGAGAGAGAAATATACGGACCTGCTAGAACATGTATGTGGCACATATATGTGTAACCTTGTATGCCCTTGTCTTAATACGTTGTTGATTAAGACATGGCATCTGTCGGAATATATCCAAGGTAAAAAAAACGCCACCGACCATTATAAATAGCTTATCTATCGAGGCAAAGAACTATAGTACTGATCCACAGCTCATCATGGAATGTCTAATCGCCAAGCTGAACGGGACCGCACCATATAGACCATTGTCTGAGCTCGTCATCGGCAAGGTATAAATGGCATCAGATTTTCGTCGCACAGAGTCAGCATACAGTAAATGTATAACATATATGTTAAACGATGAGATGCGTATCCGACTGCCTACACGCTACGCCCAACTCATATCTGATGGCGATATGGTCAGGCTTAATGTTGCAAAAGTACGATTCAGCTATAGTGGCATCAAGTCTAGTGACAATGGGAGGTCAATTCAATACAAAATGTACTTCAACCCACTAGTCATGTATGAGGGCGATGTTACTGTAGGATACAGGCGTGNAGGTCAATTCAATACAAAATGTACTTCAACCCACTAGTCATGTATGAGGGCGATGTTACTGTAGGATACAGGCGTGTACATTTCAAACCGCCCGGCCAACCATCGCAGGTAGAATCTTTTAACAGTCTTGAACACTGGACATGCCGTACCAATGAGGTTAGTTATCTCTTGGTACCATGTAATGTAATGACAGGTGCCGTATATTACCTAAGACCTGAAATTAATCTGTCTTGCTCACTCAGTACTATGTTAATGCAGGTGTGCGAAGAGTACATATTCCAGGTGTGGTTTACTCGTTCAATTACATATGAACTTTGCAATGCCAACACTGGTAACGTAATTTCCCACTGGACCGAGTGCTGTACCGGCGACCGTCATGCAACCTACATGAAAAGAGGTAAAATTACGTGGAATACAATGTGTTCACCGTTAACATGCGAGGTGTACCTGGCTACAATATAAGAAGAGCAACATGTAGAGCTGCAGTAGTGTTTCATTGAGAAGAGAACTAACAACATGTTTAACATACGTGACTGTGTGGCATTTCTGCTGGAAGGCGCGAACATGTACAAGAAATACCCTACCGGATATAGAAGAGTTGTGTTTAAACCAGAGCTTGAACACGAGCAAGTACAAATATGTGACTCTGAATATCATTTTTGGGGTTATCACAACACTTGTGATAATATATATTATGAAATTCTACCCAGCTACTTGTCCGACCAGTGCACCATCTACAATCTCCGGCCCAAGAGCGAGCTACCTGAAAATGGCCATATTCTCGCAGTACATNGTCCGACCAGTGCACCATCTACAATCTCCGGCCCAAGAGCGAGCTACCTGAAAATGGCCATATTCTCGCAGTACATACAGAAAGTGAAGACATTACAGAACTACGCGATGGGAACAAGAAGGTGAAATTTGCCTTGCGAGAAGTTGATAATGGATCAACTTACCGCTGGACCGAATAATGTACACGTCACATACATACAAGCACGCTGGAAGAATGTGGCACCACATACATTCTACCCTGTGCTGCTCAGGTATGTTGTATCTTCATTTGAAACTATATATATGTGAATCTTGCGTCAACATGAGTGTTGAAGCAGACATCGGCAGCACGACGGTAGAGGGCGAAATAATATGTAATAGCAAGTGTAAATTTTGCAAGATAATGTACGACATTTATGCGCGTATACGACTATTATTGTTCAAGNAATATGTAATAGCAAGTGTAAATTTTGCAAGATAATGTACGACATTTATGCGCGTATACGACTATTATTGTTCAAGGACCACTGACGCTATGTCGCCGTAGAGTACGACCGCTGTATAAGCTGTGTCTACCCTGCCAGTCGACACCAGTGAGNAACCACTGACGCTATGTCGCCGTAGAGTACGACCGCTGTATAAGCTGTGTCTACCCTGCCAGTCGACACCAGTGAGCTCAAGATGAACGTGCCATTTCGTCCAGAGACAGCCTTCAGCAGTGTAACTCCTGGTAACAACTATATAACCTATGAACTGTGATGGCGAGAGCGCTGACGAGCCAAGAACGTACAGCGAACAGTGCGACAGTATAGCGCATTGGCAGCTTGCCCACAACCAAACGTTGTACGAGCGATGTCAGCAGATGGACGAATGTAATATTCTGGGGAGATGTATCGTTAACTATATACGAACAGACACTCCCCTGCCATGTGGTCCGGACGAAGTTATAACTCATGCTTTATTGCAAGATGCGATAAAAGTTTACCTTCGTCAAGAACCGTTGGTGCTGGCTGAATCTACCAACTCTGCTGCTGCTACTGCTGCTGTCGACGTTGCAGTGATTGACATTACTAAGGAGGACGACAAGCTGCCTGCTGTCAAATGCAAGAAGCCTGCCGCTGTCAAACATAAGAAGTCTACCGCTACCAAGTCCGTGGCGACGCCTCATCGCAGAACATCACGTAAGAAAAAGATGCCGGTCACAACATGCCTGAATTGCGGCAATTCTTCGCTTCAGGACATGTGTAAATTAACAGTTGCTGATAGAAACACATTACTACTGCAACTATTCACTACTCTGCTTGCAAAAGTATAGTGAAAATATTTTTAAAAAAAGTTTTAATTGTCTATGTTTATATTTAATTGCTATCTTGATGTAATGCTTATGTGAGAGAATATATTCTTTATTACTTGTTAATTCCTATCTTGATGTGTAATGTATGTATTAACCGTGAGAGAGAGATTGTCAACATAAATATGTGTGTAGAGCCTGTATTACTTGTTAATACNGTAATGTATGTATTAACCGTGAGAGAGAGATTGTCAACATAAATATGTGTGTAGAGCCTGTATTACTTGTTAATACCTATCTTGATGTACTGCTAGTGTGAGAGTATGCTGCAAAAACAATATCTATTATATGCGGTAATATATATGTATGTCATGAAATTCACAGTGTTCTTATTTCTGTTGGATAATAATCACACACGGCCCAAACTAAACATGCTAGTATATTAAAAGCACACCAATAAACAGTGCACTACTGCAATTATATATCTTTGTAAAGACATTACATGATGGATTATGGTATAAGTACGCCTTAGTTGATAGTGTGTATGTAGGGTAATAACAGTACACTGCTGCTTGTAAAAATACTAACTATTGTACCAGTAAAGACAGCCCTCTGTGTGTGCCAGTGCACATTCTCAGGGGATGGTTTCCTGGGTTCTCTAGTGTACCAGTAAAGCCATTAGCCTTGGAGGGTATAATTATAGGCTGGCAACGAGAAGGAGCCGTCTCTCCTACAGTTGTTATGTTCGCATTAGATGACGCTTGTTATTGCTCCCCTAAAACGCCCACTCTCATTTGGGAATGTGTATAAATACCCCTCCTATATTCCTACACAGTTAATCGTGTATGGACCGCTGAGCTCTATGTGTCTTGCCACATGTCCAGGGTCCTCACGGTTTCAGCTATATTACCTGCAGTGCCATGTGTGTGTATTCTCTGTACACCTATGGGTCAGTATCAGGCTGATAGTCGATACTCTATACAACTTCTTTCCTCTTTAGAGATAAGTGAGTTTCGTCTGTTGGTGAGTATTATAGGGGTTTGTATGCGAAGACATTCAGTATTAAAGAAACATAATGTTGTTCGTACTCGGCTATAACTTTTAACATAATGGTATGCATGTTCAGACACATTGCTTCCCAGCTGTCGTTAATTGTTTATTTCACATGTTAGCACATTTCTGTGTGTGTTGGCATTAGGTCTGGGTATAGGTATTTACAACTTGTAGCGATTTTAACGTGTTTCTGTGTACCGTATAGCTATGTATACATTTAGTTGCTCATGCATCATATAGTCTCTCGATGGTCCTTACAGCTAGTCCATTTCATATTGACATGTGGATACTCTCCACTGTTACCATACAAAGCATATCTCTCCTGGGGAACGTGTTTCATTCTACTTAAATATAATGTCATTCCTGGGTTCGAGCCCTGGTGAACACACTTTGCGATTTAGTTTTGTTATATATTATTATTTACATACGTTTTTGCGAACTATCCTAGAACCTTTTTTTCTTGTAGGATACCTCCTGGTCTGGGTTGCCTGCCATGTACCTGAATTGACATAGTAGTATACATATTTGTATACATAGTAGTATATATTTGTATATATTTATACATATACTACTGCAATGGAATCGCCACCTAGTTCACCATCGTCGCCTAGTTCACCTGCATTGGTTCCATCCTCTGCTGCATTGCTTAACCCCCCTTCCATTCCCATTATATGCAGACCTGCACTTTAATGTGGCTTTTGCGACCGGGCGGTCTGCCCGAAGGGATTGCATCACGAGAGCAATTGCTCTCTAAATCCATTCCGGCAGCCTGCCCTTCAACTGCATAGACAAGCTGTCCGAACATAGTGTAACATGTACAGGCCTGATCAGGCATGCCGCTTCGCTCAACTGTACATTCTGTAATGAGGGATTCACGAACTCGTCACGCCCGGCACCNAATCGCCACCTAGTTCACCATCGTCGCCTAGTTCACCTGCATTGGTTCCATCCTCTGCTGCATTGCTTAACCCCCCCTTCCATTCCCATTATATGCAGACCTGCACTTTAGTGTGGTTTTTGCGACCGGGCGGTCTGCCCGAATGGATTGCATCACGAGAGCAATTGCTCTCTAAATCCATTCCGGCAGCCTGCCCTTCAACTGCATAGACAAGCTGTCCGAACATAGTGTAACATGTACAGTCCTGATCAGGCATGCCGCTTCGCTCAACTGTACATTCTGTAATGAGGGATTCACGAACTCGTCACGCCCGGCACCAAGAACGTATTTGTTGGGCGAACCCTGCTGCTCCATCACGAGCATGTGGGAACTGCGGCAGGCAGTTTACCAGGACCGATAGGCTTCGTGCGCATATCGCAAGGTGTACTGGTGCTGCCACATCAACCTCCCGGCTGGCAAAGCGGGCATGAGTGACAAGCCCACAGCCGCCCCATTGTGTTCCTGCTCTTGAGAGCAACATGTATGGGTTTGTAGAGGTGGAAAGTGCGTTTAGAGGTGTAATTAAAACTTATGTTGCAGAGAATACCTCGACGGTAGCGATAGATATTTGCGACTACCTCAAGGCGATGAAACCTAATATAATTGGCCAACTAGAGCAGAAAATCGAGAAACAGGGGTGGTCAAGTTTAATATATTTCTCGTGTGCATATATGGTAAACCAGAACCGCATGAGATAGAGGAGGATCGTCGTGCATTTAAGACGAAAAACGTGCCTCTTTTGACGTGACAACGTCTTAAATTAGGTTGCGGCTGGGAGTCACTTATGAAAANTTAACGTGGCCGACATAAGGGCGGCTTGCCAGCTGCTATTGCTAAGATCTGCATGGAGGAGACTGATTATATGGGGAAGGGTAGCGGCTGGATTCTCACTGCTGTGAAACGAGTCCAGTTATGCATCAACAAGCTCGACCCTCTTAGAGTCTCCTCGTATATCCCGTTGCCTGCAGGTTTTGCGGGAAAAAAGGCTGCTATCAACCCACACAACATCGACCAGCAGTATTTTTAATGGGCTATACTGCCACATTTTGTTGACGGGCGGAATCCACAACATGTCAACCAGCGCTACACCAGACTGGAGATGTGCTTCGATTTTTCGACAGTNCGTGGCCGACATAAGGGCGGCTTGCCAGCTGCTATTGCTAAGATCTGCATGGAAGAGACTGATTATATGGGGAAGGGTAGCGGCTGGATTCTCACTGCTGTGAAACGAGTCCAGTTATGCATCAACAAGCTCGACCCTCTTAGAGTCTCCTCGTATATCCCGTTGCCTGCAGGTTTTTCGGGAAAAAAAGGCTGCTATCAACCCACACAACATCGACCAGCAGTATTTTTAATGGGCTATACTGCCACATTTTGTTGANAAAAAAAGGCTGCTATCAACCCACACAACATCGACCAGCAGTATTTTTAATGGGCTATACTGCCACATTTTGTTGACGGGCGGAATCCACAACATGTCAACCAGCGCTACACCAGACTGGAGATGTGCTTCGATTTTTCGACAGTAGATTTCCCCCCACCCCCCTCTATGTCAAATACCGGCTTTTGAGAGAGCAAATCCGAGGGTTAGCATCAACATATACCCACTCGATGAGAATACGAAAATAGTGCCGATACAGTTGACAGATGTCCAACTGGCTCAGCACTTTGATTTGCTGCTCCTCAACACAGCGGAGGACCAGAACTCGCATTATTGTTACCTGTCAAATTTCTCGGGACTGGTATGCTCCCAGATGACATCACCATGGACATGTTGATATTTGTAAACGTTGTTTCAAGACATATGATAATCAACCACGTGTGACAGGGCTGATGGGTGCCGAAACTCTGGCTGAGCACAGTAGGTATTGCACTGACCATATTGCTGTTCGCACCGACATGCCACAGCCGGACAGGCACAGCAGGCCACCTGTGCTCAAGTTAAAAAATTACCAGAATGGCGATAAGGTACCTATCCTAGTATATGCAGACTTTGAGGCAATGCTGGTGCCTGTGCAAATGTCAGCCAAACCCTGAGGCATCCGACACATATAGGTACCAAAACACGAGACCTATTCATATGGCATATACGTTAAAGTTTATAATTCAATTATTCCCGCATATAAGACGACCAGCCTACCCCCGGGTGTAACTGTTTACACGGACAAAGGTGCATCGAAACACTTCATGGAAGAGGCGGTTAGGATAGGTCTCCTTGTTAAAGACATATATAGCCAGTCTGAACATATGCTAGCATTGACACATGAGGAACAGGCTGGCTATGCTCTAGCCACTACCTGCTGCCATTGTTCTGGATGTTCGCCGACAACAACCAAAAGGTGCATGACCATGATCATTTTACCGGAAGTTTTATCGGGGTGTCATGTAATAACTGCAACAAGCTTCGTCGCTGCCCCCAGAGACTGCCGATACTCTTCCATAACTCGACATATCATGCCAATTTCATAATTAAGCAGCTTGACTATGATTCCCAGGACATTTTTATTATTCCACACAGCGAGGAAACACTCATCACCTTCAGTAAGAGTTAGGGGCGACGAGTTCACTATACAGTTAATCGATACATATAGGTTCATGTCTGCCAGCCTGGCAACACTCGCTTAGAATCTGCCTTCAGGCGAATTCCACACAACATCTTGCTTCTTCACGGTAGAGCGCAAGCTAGAGCTGGTAACCTGGAAAGGCGTCTTCCCCTATGATTATGTTAGCTCGTGGGAGAAGCTCGCCGAGCTGCGGTTACCTGCTATAGTGTCATTCTATAATAGTCTTACAAGGGGGGGAGGACGCAAGTGCAGAGGACTACCATCACGCCCAAACCGTCTGGGACGTGTTTGGCTGCCATACCCTCCGGGACTATTCTGAGCTCTACTTGAAGATGGGCGTGATGATTCTGTGCGATGTCTTCGAGAATTTCCGNATACCCTCCGGGACTATTCTGAGCTCTACTTGAAGATGGGCGTGATGATTCTGTGCGATGTCTTCGAGAATTTCCGTGTATACATACATAGTCTCGACTGTGTGTGCTATGTTAGCGCTCCCGGGTTCTCGTTTGATGCAATGTTGCGCAATACGCAGATGGAATTAGACTTGCTTAGTGACTATGATATCCACCTGTTTATTGANCGTTTGATGCAATGTTGCGCAATACGCAGATGGAATTAGACTTGCTTAGTGACTATGATATCCACCTGTTTATTGAGACTGGTATCCAGGGAGGGGTGGCTCTATGTTTTAAGCGGCATGTGGTTGCCAACAATAGGCATATACCAGACATGTACGATGCCGACAAGCCATCTACCTACCTGCAGTATGTAGATNGTGGTTGCCAACAATAGGCATATACCAGACATGTACGATGCCGACAAGCCATCTACCTACCTGCAGTATGTAGATGAAAATAACTTATACAGGTGGGAAATGTCGCTGCTGCTGCCTTACAGCGGTTTCGAATGGACCAGCACGAACATCGATGTAATGAGCATGCCAGGCNGCGGTTTCGAATGGACCAGCACGAACATCGATGTAATGAGCATGCCAGGCGACGGATATGTCGGCGACATAATGGAGGTAGATGTAGAGTACCCTTGCGCTCTTCACGAAGAGCATATGGATCTTACATTCTTGCCAGTAAACGAGTGTCCCCCGGGTTCCAAACAAACGAAACTCTTGATGACACTGGAGAGCAAGCTTCATTATATCGTACATTATGTTACTTTGAGGCAAGCATTGGGTCATGGGTTATGGCTGAAGGCTGTTAACCGAGTCCTTCAATTCCTACAGAAGCCATGGCTGAAGCTTTATATAGATTAGAATACGGAGAAATGTCAGACAGCCACGAACGCTTTCGAGAAGGACTTTTGCAATTAATGAATAATGCAACGCACTGCAAAATTATGGAGAATAAGCACAAACGACAGCGTATGGAACTCGTATGTAGAGAAGTTCGGGCGAAGAAGGTCATAAAAAAGCCTACATTTAAAGGCAGGACTATTTACGATGAGACATTGTCCCTGGTCAATTTACGCCAAGAAAGCATTGGGTTTGACAAGCCCATATACGCTGGGTTTGCCGTACTCGACCTGTCAAAAACACTCACATATAGATTTTACTACGATGTAATGCGAGCGTGGTATGGGGGCAGTGCGAACCTCCTTTACACTGATACTGATAGCTTTGTAATGGAGATCGCCTGCCCTGAATTTTACAGTGAACTTGCCATAAACCCGACGCTCATGTCGGATTTCGACACCAGTGGCTACCCGACCACTCATCTTTGTTACTCGCCTACCAATTCTAAGGTGATTGGGAAGTTCAAGGATGAGTGTGCGGGTATCGAGATGATTGGGTTTGTCGAGTTGAGGGCGAAACTGTATTCGTACTGCTGCCTGAATACGGTAGGGAAACGCGAGAAGGGGATACATGCATGCGTAGTTGAAAAGACGATAACTGTTGACGATTATCGGCGCATCCTTTTGACCAAGCGCTGCATGAGAGTGCAGGTCGCTGTTATTAGGTCGTATCACCACGAAGTTTACACGGAGCAAACCAACAAACTGGCTCTTTTGTGGATGGACGATAAACGGAAAGTCCTGGATGATGGCATACATACCGTCCCCTATGGTTATCATTCCTAAAAAGAAATTCAGCTCTGGGTCAGGCCTACATAGTTATGTATGTCACCAGAGAGAGTGATTTTTATCCCGGCTTGTATGGGAGCATGTACAGGTGCCGTCGTATTCCGCTTGTCACATACATTGTTGAGGGTTTTGGTAGCCATATATCTCGATAAGCATGCTGTAGCGCATGCAAATATGTTGCAGACTTGCCAGGTATGCTGACTGATAGTCTTCTGTAGCTCGTTCAAGAGGCAAGCCCCTAACATTGACAGGTAGATTATATGTTTTTTATTCCTGCAGTATACCGGAGTCCATGCAAGACCGGATGGCTTGTCAGGTATACTATTGATTGGCCCACGCAGTCTGATTCAGTGTACTGTAGCTCATGCAAGAGTTGCAATCTTCTCCTTGCCACGTATACTGGATGGTAACATGCTGGAGCGCATGTAAGCTCTCATATTACTTGCCAGGCCGNGCGCAGTCTGATTCAGTGTACTGTAGCTCATGCAAGAGTTGCAGTCTTCTCCTTATCGTTTATACTGGGTGTTAACACGCTGGAGTGCATGCAAGCGCTCATCTTAATTGCCAGGTCTGTTACCAGCATGTCCTGTACATGTTTGTTTTCTCGGAGGTATTCTGGAGCATATGCAAGTAGTCTTTCCAGGTATACCATTCATGCGTTCCTTTTTTCCCCACATATATTATTCATGCTAATGGGTGCACGGTTTTAACTTGTCGTGCATTTGCAAGTATTATTCTGTAACTCGTGCTACTGTG
Organism: Clitarchus hookeri; assembly: GCA_002778355.1. Classification (NCBI taxonomy): domain Eukaryota; kingdom Metazoa; phylum Arthropoda; class Insecta; order Phasmatodea; family Phasmatidae; genus Clitarchus; species Clitarchus hookeri. Next base: position 787,931 of record NQII01000153.1, on the reverse strand, counting down.
TTTTTGTATCTCTCTCTCTTTTGCATGTGTGTTTCAATCACACACTCACTGTTTATTCCACTTCATACCACACATATGTGTATAGGTATTGCTAAAGTCATCGTCGGCAACTGCTTGCCAAGCAAATGCGCGTTTTCCCTCCTTTCTGTATGCTAGATTATAGCATTCTACTTTATTGGTAATGTGTGGTTTCGAACCATACTACCGCATATGTCATATCATATCGATGTACATTTGGCTATTCTCTTAATCCCACCATCGCACTGTGTGTGTTGGCATCACACACAGTGTCGTTGATATCATACTGTAGTATCCGTCCGTATTCTGTTTTTCCATTTCTGAAGCATTTGCTTCAANTATTTAACATAGTTTTTTGGAACTTTGATGAATTTTATTTTGCTGATAGTAGATATAAAATGAAATGCCAACATATTTTTAAAAATATATTATATTTGGAATAATTTTCCTAAGTATCACAAGTTACCTTCATTTACCAGTTGCTGCTGCGACCTCCCGTTTACAATCTGCATGACATAACCATGCAGACGGACCCCGGACTTGGAACCGGCTGCTCTCTATTTCTACAACAGTATGTACTATATATATGTTGGCATTTCATTTTATATCTACTATCAGCAAAATAAAATTCATCAAAGTTCCAAAAAACTATGTTAAATNTATATGTTGGCATTTCATTTTATATCTACTATCAGCAAAATAAAATTCATCAAAGTTCCAAAAAACTATGTTAAATAAAATGTATTGGGAAAGTATTTTAATGAATTCATCTTACATATGAATAAAAAGTTTATGTATGACATCTGTGTGTATTATTTCTAAGGTATTGCTACTTCCAATTCATTTTGCATGTGAAGAATTCGTTTCTTTGTTCTCATACATTATATAAACTTGTAAAGAAAACAAGTGTCCAATTCATGCTTCAATATACATTTTGNCGTTTCTTTGTTCTCATACATTATATAAACTTGTAAAGAAAACAAGTGTCCAATTCATGCTTCAATATACATTTTGAACGCCTGAGAAAATATAGGTCTCATGGTATAATATACTGCAATGATATTTATTAATTTCACATGAATATTTATTAAACCTGAGATACTGTACAAGGTATACACATGCACCAACCAACACATATTATACAAGTGTGCTTCAATATCCATTACATTAACCTAAGACAATTATTAAGTGCTATTAAAGAATAATTTTTTTTAAAATACTTATTTTACTGTGGAAAAAACTTGTAAAGGAAAAAAGTTATACACCAGCGCATATAATTCACAAGTTAACAGTTCATGCTTCAATATATATCATGTACACCTGAGAAAANCGTTTCTTTGTTCTCATACATTATATAAACTTGTAAAGAAAACAAGTGTCCAATTCATGCTTCAATATACATTTTGTACGCCTGAGAAAATATAGGTCTCATGGTGTAATATACTGCAATGATATTTATTAATTTCACATGAATATTTATTAAACCTGAGATACTGTACAAGGTATACACATGCACCAACCAACACATATTATACAAGTGTGCTTCAATATCCATTACATTAACCTAAGACAATTATTAAGTGCTATTAAAGAATAATTTTTTTTAAATACTTATTTTACTGTGGAAAAAACTTGTAAAGGAAACAAGTTATACACCAGCGCATATAATTCACAAGTTAACAGTTCATGCTTCAATATATATCATGTACACCTGAGAAAANAAAGTTATACACCAGCGCATATAATTCACAAGTTAACAGTTCATGCTTCAATATATATCATGTACACCTGAGAAAAAAAATATTTAGTGCTATTAAAGGATAATTTATTTTACGCTGGAAGATACTGTACATCTAGACACTCTTCCACCACGGCACCAACGGCAATGTATATTAAATAATAGTATTGCTGCTGCACTAAGTATTTGATAAATTCATACATGCTTCAATATGCATTATGTACATCTGAGAAAAAAATATATCCTACGGCGGAATATACTGCAAAATTATTTAATGATTTCATTTGAATAATTATATAAAACTGAAATGTGTGAATTATATCACAGTATTGATGCTGCAAACAGTTATTAATAATTTCGTATGAATAATAATTATATAAAACTGATAAATAACACCGCCCGTAGCCTCGGGTGATTTAATGGCAAGTGATGCTCGACGAAGGGAGGGTGGTGCTCGACGAAGGGAGGGGGTCGTCGGAGGGAGCCGCTGTCTGAGGCACCATCCAGTATGGCCACCATGGCCCTGGGGTCACAAAAAAAAAAAAAAATAATAATAATAATAAATTTGAAAAAAAAATCAAAACATTTTTGGAAAATTTCGATAACAAAATGGCGGTTGCCATAATTTTTAAAACAAATGGTGGTACACTTGCTGCCAGAATGGCTGCCATGGTGGTGGAATGCACACGCATAAACATTGCCTTTTCCTTGGTAAGGTTTATCGAATCCCTGTATCCCTGTCACGAAACTGTGTTTGAATGCCCTATTTATAACTACTGAAGGGAAAGAGCGAAATTTGTACAATAAAATGATAGTTAAACGGATGAAGTTAACGAAAGTGAGGGAAATGAGTTAAGTTGCAAGAGGGAGTAATGAACAGAGCACATGCCACAAGGCAGTTTGTAACAGGTGCGGGAATGAAGGTCACACATTATACCATTGTCTGTTGAATAAAAAGCCTACTGGCACTGGAAGTGTAAATGTTCTTCGAGTACATAAAAATGGGGAATGGATTATTATTATTTTTCCGTTAATTATTGGATATTGAAAGGAGTCTGCATTGTCAGGCGCATCGACCTTATTAATTAGTCACGAGTGCTGTAATCTACTGATGCTGGATAACTCCATAGGAATTATAACTATGTGTATCGAAGGATAATACTGGCTCCATAGCACAACCAGCTCCATTGAAGCTCGTCGTGACAATCCTGTATCCTTTCAGCAGGCTTGTTACGCAAGTCAGCAAGCTTGAATCCGCTTGAATCAAGCGAACTCTTCTCCACGTGTCAAGCTGATAGTAAACTTTTTTACATACACTTACCGCAAACTTGTCTTGGCGAGTTACAAGTTTAATCCAAGATATCTGCAAAATTACCATTAACAAGTCTTTGCCAATCGTTAGAAATGTGGCTTGAATAACACATGATATGACAAGCTTGCTCGGCAAGACAAATTCAAGTCAAGTAATAAGCTTTCCGCAAGCTTACATTCTATCTTGGTGTAGTATTTTCCCACATGTATGGAGGTGTTGTCGAATCCAAGGTGGTTGGAACTATGGAAATTAAAACAAGGGATTTTGTGGAAAATACAGCTTAGGCTTTTAGATAAGCTATCACATTCCATAATACTGGGAGTTGAATTTTTGGCAAGACCAATTGTTGTGTTGATGTTGGGAATAATGCCTATAGTTTGGAATTTCTCCGGAATCTCCTGTTGCATTGAAAACTAAAACTTTGTATTTTCGAAAAAGTCAGTTTGTTCAGTTGGATGAAAATTTCNAGAATCTCCTGTTGCATTGAAAACTAAAACTTTGTATTTTCGAAAAAGTCAGTTTGTTCAGTTGGATGAAAATTTCAAATAGGATATTTAAAAAAAAATGACAATTTTTGAGATGTTGAGATGTTATTACAGGTAAATTGGTCATTACTGTAAATATCCTGTAGCTTTAAAGTTGACATATAAGACCATAGTTTATGTGCTGTATGATGTATCTTCTCCTAGAGTTCAAAGTTTTAAACAAATTATTAATGAGTTGAAGGAACAAAAGGTATTTGAGGACTCAGTAAGATCGTATGCAAATCCTTATTTTCTTCTTCCAAAAACAAATTCCAGTGCGATACAGCTAATCGTAGAGCCAGTGAAAAAAAATTATATCTGTAGCCAGTGCCGGTAAATGACACTGTAGTTCAACTTCTTAGTCATGCTAGTTAATTTCACTGTCCTTAATATAATTCAACACTTTTACAATGTGAATTACCCCAAATTCAAGAGAACTTTTAGTTTTCTGCATGCCTTGGAGTCTGTATCAGTTTACAAGACTTCCAATGGGGATAATTTATGGCTCCTAAGCCATGTCTCGCTTGATGTTTCAAGTGCTCGGGAAGTTTATTTACGCCTTTGTATTCACATACACTGTTGATATGTGTATTCATAGTGACTCCTTTGAAAAACACATTAAGCACATTTACAAAGTTTTACAATTGTAGTGGGAAGTTGGCGTAACTGTGAATTTAGACAAGCTAAGTTGGGAAGAAAACTTGTGTGGCACTTGGGGTTTATGATTTAAGAGGTAAGTTTGAGAACCGATCACGATAAAATTAAAGTTGTTGTAAATTTCCTGACCCTGAAAAATGAAAAACGTGTAAGACGATTATTAGGAATGGTTGATTTTCATGGTAAATTCAGTCAAGATTTTTCACGAATTCCTGAACTATTAAATTAGCTAAAACGTTAAAATGTAACATCTGTATGGGGACCCGAGCAACAGCAGGATTTTCAGATGCTAAAAGAAAGAAGGAAAAAAACGCCGGTTTTGCACTTGCCAAATATCAATCAAAATTTTTGTTTATATTGTGATGTTAGTTCTCTTGCTTTTGGTGCAGCTTTGAGAGAGAAAAGAATAATTTATCTTTGCAGTTGAAAGAAAATTTGTTATTTTTGAGAAGGAATGCCTCCCTTGTATTTAAAGTACGGAATATTTTGCAGACTATTTAGAACATGCTCTTTTTCAACTGTATTCCGATATCGAGGCATTGATCTGATTGCATTAAAAAGAAATAGCTGGTAGGTCGTTTAGCATGTCAGGTTGTATGGTTGCTTCGTTTTAAGTATGAAATTTATCATTTTTAAGGGGAATGAAAGCATTGTGGTGGATGCCTTGTCAATATGTTCTGCGAGTATGAGTTGAAATTGAATGAGAGAAATTGAACACGTTATAATTGTAGACGGAGTAAGCGCTGAGAGCAGTAAGAAAAATGCAGAAATGGGNGAATGAGAGAAATTGAACACGTTATAATTGTAGACGGAGTAAGCGCTGAGAGCAGTAAGAAAAATGCAGAAATGGGGGAATATTTAGAAAAGAGAGGAGAAATGATTACCTTACAAAATGTTCCAAAAATCTTTGTCGATTTAAAGAACATATATTAATAATAGTGTTTCTGAGTATGCAATGCATGAGGGTTTGCTTGGCGAGTGGTCAAGGAAAGGAAACTTTTGGGGTTATGTGCCAATAAAATTATGATCTATGTATGTCACTTGCAAATGATTGCAAGCTATACACAGACGAATGCAATACATATGCAAATTACTGTAAATAGCATGCAAACAAATGCGAGGCATATGTAAATAAATGCAGACGGAATGAAAATGAAATATGTGGCTTTTACAACATATAAATATAAGCAATATGTCAAATGCAAATGTATGAAGTTAGAATCCAAATAAATGTAAGGCATATGCAGATGAAAACAGATAGAATGCAAATTAGTGTCACTAGCATATAAACAAACGTAAGACATAATATGAAAATGGTGTAGATAGCATGCAAACAAATGTAAAGGCATGTGCAAATGAATGTAGGCAGGTTGCAAATGAGATGCATGCCNTGGTGTAGATAGCATGCAAACAAATGTAAAGGCATGTGCAAATGAATGTAGGCAGGTTGCAAATGAGATGCATGCCATGTACAAATGAATGGAAGATATGTGCAAAGGAATGGAGTGGAGAGAGTAGAGTGGAGAGGTTAGGCGGCTCTTAACGCTCCCGCCTACATGGAGCTATTTTCCGCGTTTGAGACCGAGAAGCGCGACAGCGATAAGTGCAATAGTCCAGGAACCAGCTCTGAAAAGTGGTCGTAAAAGGCGGAGATTTTTTAAATATAGAAGTTAATGGGACTTACTAGCCTGGATCCATTTATGCTAGTCTGCCACCTCAAAGCGGGTGGGTTAAGATATAGCAGACGTTTGAAATTGCGAAAATTCGTCAAAATTGCAAGTATTTACGGAGAGCTGAAAATTGGATAGGAGGTACTACATGACACGAATATAACGAAAAACCATGTCTGCCACCCCATACCCGGTGGGAAGTACTGGCAGACGGCACTTGAAAAAGAGTACTTTTTGGGGAGAAAATGAAACGGTATGCGGACTTTTGAAAGTTCGGCCATTGAAACTAATCGACATGGAGCGACGAATAAACCTAGTCTGCCAGCGGTAGCCCAGTGGGAAGTACTGGCAGACGACACTTGAAAATGTGTACTTTTTGTACAGAATTCTTAACTATTTGCGGACTTTTGAAATTTTGGCCATGCAAACTACATTACATGGAGAGACAAATGAACATAGTCTGCCGACAATAATCCCGTGGAAAGTACTGGCAGACGGTACTCGTGAATTGGCACTTCGTTCCCAAAATGAATCTAGTATTTTGTAATCGTCACCAAATCCTTTTTTTTTTTTAACACTTTCATAAAAACTATGTAACTTCATTACAACTTTATTCAACCTAACTTTACAACCTATATTTTTCTTAAGGAATGTCGAAAAAAAAGGGGGGGGGGAATTCTGAAGGCGCTGCTGTGGGAATTATTATACGTCCATCAATATTTCGAATTCCTGTAGATATCTTTTAAAACCTCTTCCCGGTTCGACTTCCTACTCTCTCAGTAAGGGAACAGACGAATTGATGGGCAACGTTCCAAAGGGTGGATAACGCCAGGAAATAGATAGTAAGAACTGAATTAGTAATAAGACTATAATTTTCTATTACACCGTACAATTATAAGAATATAACATAATATTGACTCATTTATCATATAATATATCACAAATGTTTACTCTTAATGATGATAAAAAAANTAAGAATATAACATAATATTGACTCATTTATCATATAATATATCACAAATGTTTACTCTTAATGATGATAAAAAAAGTCCAAAACACAGTACTCTCTAATCTTCGTCGTCCTCATCGCTNCATATAATATATCACAAATGTTTACTCTTAATGATGATAAAAAAAAGTCCAAAACACAGTACTCTCTAATCTTCGTCGTCCTCATCGTTGGTATCAGTTATTTTGTCATCTTTATCTTCTGGTACCTGTTCCTCGATGACAATGTCTTCCAACTTTTCCGGAAGAGCAGAGCCCTCGTACCATTTGATGGCAAAGGATCCATTCACTTCGACCCATCCAAACTCATCAGCCTTTACGTTAGGAGGATCTGGCTGTTGTAAATTGGACCACATCAATGTAATGTATTTTGCCCTCAGTACATGCTGGCGTAATGCCTTCTTGCAGGGAGGTAAATTTGTGCTCTCGATTCCTTTTGGTGGTTTAAGAGGGTTTATGTCACAATTTATTTTGTAGGCATCCATGAACAGGTGCAAGCGCAATTCATCGATATCTTGAAATCCGCGACGGCTGTATAATTGGCAGACTAACTTTTCAATGGTACGGAATTCTGAAGTAGATAGTATTTGATTATTACTAAATGTTTACAAAGTTTGCTTTGCGTCTTCTTGAGCTTTGACAATATTGAAAGGTTTCTTTTTTCCAATGCGGAAGAATGCTGATGTATAATCACTACCTGTAAGTGCGTGAAGGGAAGGAAGAGCTCTGCAAATATCAGGACCCCAACGTGCCAATTATTTTTCTAATATTGATAAATCTGTGATCGTTTCTTGACAACGACCCGGTTTTAAACCAAACTTTCACATTATTCTGAATATTCCGGATGTTTCCAATAACTATAATTAGCACATCTGTATCACAAGTTCTTATGACCACATTCGAAGCTTCTCTCAACGTATTAAAATGGTATATCATCCTAGGGTCAGCTTCTATGTGCCCACATTTCAAACTTTGTTCTTCAAGGACAGTAAATGCATCCTCAATCAAAGAATAAAAAAAGTAGCAGGTCTCTTCTCTATTCACATAAAGTGCAAAATGCTTGAAAAATTCGGCATAATTTTCTGAGGTCTATTCGTTTACGAGAAAATTTACCAGATTCTGCTTGAACTGGATGCTTCTTAAAGCTTTGATGAAATCTATTGGTCTCTTTTGGTCTGACTTGGATACATGGTAGGCAATGCTGGAGCCACCAGCGCTTCTTGAATCTCTTTCAAGGTCTTTAATGGACGGGGAAACATGCCGATCAAAAATAAGGTGAATGCAGGCACATTTAGCAGCGCTGATATTTTTTAAAATAGCCTTTGCGATGCCCCCATACGTAGCAAGAAAGGTGTTACCCAACTGGTGCAATAAATGGAAACCGTCTATAATTACTACATCAGTGGTAGTAGGTGCTTCATTGGAAGTAAGCCCTTCCAAATATTTAAACAGCACACTTTTTTGGGTATTCAAAAGTGTCCCGTCGTGGTTCCCCAAGGAAAGTGAAACTGGTGTTAAAGGGAATCTCAACACATACTGTAAATCGATGTTGTTTTTAAGGGATCCGGTAAGAAGACGACAAAATAAATTTCTCTCAGTCTTCAAGGTTTAAGTCTTTTCAGCTTTTTTGATTGTTAGTGTAGGGCGGTCAGCTACGAAGTTAAGAACCTTATTTCGCTGGATGGCCTTATAGAATCTTGAAAAATCGCCAGAGCATTCTGCTCTAAATTTCAAATTCAGCTCTCGCCCTCTGACTGGAACTTCTTTCAAGAACGTGAAGACATTTTGACTTGCTGACTTCCCTGTACACAAGTTGAACAACAATGTTGGTTCCAATTTGATATCAAACGGATTTAACACGCCATCGAAGGCCTCAAGGATTTTAATGAAGTCGTCGTGGTCATGGATGATTCTGCCTTTTTTTAAAATCCTTAGTAGTATCTTATTTTTCAGTCATGCCTATTTCATCCAATAAATGACTAACAATCTATGTCCTTTGGGAATGGCTGTAAGCCCATCTTTGCCTAGCTGATATTGAATTATTGGCTGAAATAATGCCACTAAATTTATTGCCAGCATCCGCATTGATGGTTTGCTCCAACGTCAAGTCAACCGTTGTCCGCGAAAAGCTTTTATTCGTCCTTTTTACCGAAAATAATCATTCTTTTAGTTGCTGCAAAATGTGGTCATCGGTTGTCAGTGCCTTTATGATGTTATCGGTAAATGGTAACAACCATCTGGAGTAGTTTTGATAGTTCATGATAAAAAAAGGTCACTTATTTTCAACAAGCTGTTTACAAATAGATCAATATCACCCATATGGACGCTTCTATTGAAATTATTATACACGTATATGTACTGCACATAAATAATCCAAATCTGAGCCGTCAGACCGTGGTAGCCTTGTGCAGTTTGTTGTTTGAACTGTAAATATTTCTCTATGTGGGATTTCAATTCTAAATCAAGTTCGAAATTTTCCAGTGTTGACAATTGTTGCATCGTTGCTTCCACTAGTCTTGGAACATCATGGTTTTCGAAAACAACGCGATTTTCTACAGTTGATAAAAATGAGTCATAATGAAGTTTTCGAAGACTGAGAGCTAGCAATCGTTGAATCCTCTTGCAACGATTGTAATTTGTCCCACCGATGAATCCCAATACGGAACCAGCTGCAAGTATCCCAGACTCGTTGAGAATCTCAACGATACCCGAACCATCTATAAACTTCCCTAATGCTTTGAACACTGCCATCTCTATGTGGAATGGACCTAGTCCAAAAAAATGTAATCAAACTGTGGTTGATCTTGATTTTGGATTTCCAGAGCCATTTTTGCAATATTTAGATCGTAAGTGCAAAATATTTTGGTTTGTCCACATTCGTCCATCACTTGTAAGGCCATTTTCAACGTCTGTCGTACAACAGCGTGTGAGATAGGGGAAGAACAATTTGTGGGAGGTAGGCGACAGTTTGTAACGGTAACTCATCTACAAACAGTTGTGAGTTGAAGCCAACCCACATTGAGCTTTCTGGTGTATGAATAAATTTCAGAGCCCAGAGTATGTCAAACAGTTTGAAATCTTTGGGTGGTGCGGTTCGGGATTGAGGATCTGTTAACACAGATACATTTGAAAGTTTGGGGTTCTTCATGAACGGTTCTATTTCAGAAATTACTTCTTCAAAAGCTCGCCGCCTTCTGATTTGAGCTTTATTGGCTTCACTTTCTTTTAGTTGTTGTTGTTGTTCTTCATCTTGTAAAACGTCAGAAATAACTTCAACTTCCATTGCATCATCTGGTATCTTGTTCTGAAAAATGACTCCAACGGTGTAGTGAAGGGTATTTTTAATGGTAAAAGTTTCTACAAACCGGTCGAAATTATTAAAGGCCACACTAATAAATAAATCTGGAAACTTCTTGATTAGGTAGGAGATTATTGATGTTTCTTGATGGGCTGTATATGACAATTCTGTTTCTATTTCTTCAACTACATTGTAGCTCACTGAGTGACCTAGCATGTTTAAAATGGTGACTATTTTTTTACTGCCAGTGATGGTTTTGGTCGCACTTCCAAGCAACAACTGTTTCTATGGCTTAGTGCGTCCGTCGTTGCTGTGAATATAATATCAGAACAAATTGAATCGGTACGTCGGTTCCGAGATAGGCTGTCTTTGCTCGTTGTTGGGCCATAAATAACATCTCTGATAAAATTATTGAGTGCTGGAGGAATATCACATTCCCCTTCGTACAAATCGGAATGTGTAACTTCCCTTGAAGACAGACGATATTCATTGGCGTTGATGATTTCCTTTCTCATTGAATAGGCAGCCTCCCTCATGAGGGACTCCTCGTGTTTCATTTCCTTCAATTTGCATTAAATCACTTTGGGAACAAAATTCATTGCATACTTGAATAATATATGTTCATTTTTTGACTTATCAACAAGGAGAGTAGAAGGAAAACGTTCCAAGAGTTTTTGTTCAAGGTACTGTGGTCGTATCATAGGGGTTGTCGAAATCGGTTCAAGTGACTCGATTTCATCTTTGAATACTTTGTGTAACTCCTTCAAAGTAAACATTTTCTCCTTCCACAGTATTTCTTCTTCTACGATATCAAATACAAATTTGAATCGCTCGTGGTTCAATGAACGTTGAGACATAGCTGGCTGTGTTGGCTGAACAATGTTTTGCTTTCCTCTTGCTTTCGTAAGATACCTTTTCATGCAAATGTCGTGACATCGCACTTCTTTTGCCACGATATCTCCTTGGTCAATTATTGTGAGTATCCTTCTGTCATCAAGTGCTGAGGCTGCCTCCATCACCGTCCTTTCAATAAGGTTTGTTGCTGAAAATAATTTCTGTTCCTTTTGTGCGTACTTTTTTCTAACTTTACCACAGAACAAACATATTTTCTTTAAGACTCCTGATGAAGTGATTAGTCTTTCTCTTCTTGGCCGGGTTTCCCCTGATGGGCCAGGGATGGGGGTTAACCGACTTGAAAGGGGTAATTTCATCACAAGAGGAGGAACTTTATCATAATGTCGTTGTTTTACAGCAGTGAATTTTCTGTAGCATGCGTTATGATAGCCATTTTGTTCGTCTACCCTAGTAGGAATATTAAAATCTGCATACTGCAAGTTGTTGTAGGAACGTGCTTTCAGAGTTGTCAGACATTTATTCAATGTCACGTCAGTGAAAGGTTTTATTTGTTCCTCAGGTCCGGTGTTCATGCAATGAATGGAGCACGCCCGTGGAGGACCTCCAGCATTTGCCATGATTTTTGTGATTAATTCAGTGTGTCCAAATCGTGATCTAAAATAAAGCAAATAATCCTTGTACCAAACTCACATCAATTAATGGTTTGTCGTACATAATACCTAAGCAAGTAATGCATGTGCCTGACCCTAGAGTAGCCCCCATTCTGAAAAACCTACAAAAGGTGGGGGTTTTGTAGTTTTGGAAAAAGTTATGGAGAAGTCGGTGAATTTGTTGAATACCTACATTATGATAATTAGTCAGGGAAATCTCAAACTGCTGAGAATGTAGGCTATGTTAGAATTATTGAGAATAGTATTTTGTTTCAGAGTTTAATATAGTATTAGTGCACACTTTTTCATTGTTCTCGTTCTCAGCAAATATAATTGAATTTATTCCATTTGGAGAAATTTTCCCCCTTGTTTGAACACAGAAACACACTTTATTAATTCTTAAGTCAGGANTTTACCAAGAAAAATCAGGTGACATCCAAATTCCAGATTGAAGACTACTTTGAATAAGTCCTGATATTGGTAAGTACACCGCCGTGTGAAATAAGAACGTCTCAACTCCAAAAACCAAACTTTTAAAAACTTCGCCTCGATGTTTTTCATAGAAACCCCGTTGTAGGTTCCCCGCAGTACATTCTAGCAACCCCATTCTTTGGAGGAACATCGATAGGAATTCACTCAACTCAACTACTTGAAAAAAATCGCAAAAAAATACATTTGTAATCGATTAATTGAACGTAAGGCGTTTTTTGAAAATAGTATTAAATTTTATTATTAACTTTTTTGGAATATTTTCGAAGCTGAAATGCCTTGACTCACCCGTAAGGCGTTTTACCTTCACATAAGTCACTGTCCCTAAGGAGTTTTTTTTTTNAAGCTGAAATGCCTTGACTCACCCGTAAGGCGTTTTACCTTCACATAAGTCACTGTCCCTAAGGAGTTTTTTTTTTTCAATGATAACGTCTCAACTTCTACAAATTAGATTTTTATGTCCCACGATGTTCATTTTGTGATTTTAAAAAAACCCCGCAGAGTTTGCAAAATGGTATATTATTCAAGCGTAGAATTTTATAATGGATAGAACTATGGCTGCACTGGCAAGCGAAAATTTCCCATAGAGCTACACTCAGCTTATCAGGGTGGGCCGCTGTCTTGTCATTCTTACTCTGCAATCCTACAGAACCTGCATTCCAAATTTCAGCTTGGTATGATGGATAAGAGAGAAATAAGTTTCGTAGCTCACTCAACTGATCAGGGTAAGGCACCATTCAAGTTCCGTCTGCCAGTACTTTCCACTGTGNAATAAGTTTCGTAGCTCACTCAACTGATCAGGGTAAGGCACCATTCAAGTTCCGTCTGCCAGTACTTTCCACTGTGTATAGGGTGCAGACATATTTTTTCGTTATATTCGTGTCATGTAGTACCTCCTACCCAATTTTCAGCTCTCCGTAAATACTTGCAATTTTGACGAATTTTCGCAATTTCAAACGTCTGTCATATCTTAATNTCCAATTTTCAGCTCTCCGTAAATACTTGCAATTTTGACGAATTTTCGCAATTTCAAACGTCTGTCATATCTTAATCCACCCGCTTTGAGGCGGCAGACTAGCATAAATGGATCCAGGCTAGTAAGTCCCATTAACTTCTATATTTAAAAAATCTCCGCCTTCTACGACCACTTTTCAGAGCTGGCTCCTGGACTACGACACTGCCACGCCCGTCAAGTGCGCCATCGTCGCTAAGCCTAAGGTTCTGAACTGGCGTGCAGTGTTCTCGTAGTGCTGCGTGTACCTATGAGACTTTCAGCAGTGACCCTATTGTTTTATTGGTGTAAAATATATAGGAAGGTTCAGTGCAGGGCCCTTGGGTAGTTTTGTATGTATCTGATGTGTGTATTTTGAGATACAGAGGTTTGAAAAAGCAGTTTTTAGCAGTTTAGGAGTACTCTGAAATGTCTTTTCTAATGTACGTGACATTTTGAAAGTACTGAGCAACCCTCGTCTGAAGTGTGTGTTCTTTCTTAGATCAGTACATTGGACGCACGTTTAATAGTTTTGTGGAAAAACTTGTATTTCAAACACTCTGCAACGCAGTTCAAGCACCAGGCAGACGGGAGCCTAAACGTCGGGGTCTTCAGAGCAGATAAGTGTGAAGCGAAGTGAGTATGGAGCAGCGCCGGAATGCAAGGGCTGGGGAAGTGGCAATCCTGAGAAAACCCGTCGACCAGCGGCACTGTCCGGCACGATTCCCACGTGCAAAATTTGGGAGCGACCCCGCCATGTATCGAACTGGTTCGCCTTGGTGGGATGCGAATACTCCAGCCGCTGTAAAGGAATGTAGATGAGATGTCCGTGAATGCAGATAGAATGCAAATGAATGCTGGTGACACGCAGACGAATACTGATGATATTGAAAAGCTTGTGACTTATACATATTTGCATCGACGTTTACTAGGTTAATGTGAACGGATGGAATCTGTGTATGTCACAAAGAATGCATGCTGAATTTGTTGATGTGAAGGCTGCTAAAAGTACTGTTTTTCTGTTAGGCCTCAGTATTTATTAGGGCTAGTCTTACTTAAATATAAAATAACAGTACCTAACTAAGTTAGTAGCAGTAGGAATATATTGATAGAATTTAGAGAGAGTTCACTGCAGTATGAATAATGCATAGCTCCACCTAAGACAGCCTCGTTTCCTTGCCCGCAATCCTTGTGTAATATCATAAACGTCTTGTCGATACTTGGCCTCGCTGTGGCGAGTAGAAAGCTATGTTAAATGCCCAAGTATGTCTAATAAAACTGTATTTACTTATAAAACGACAAAAAGTATCGGAAATTCTAATATTACTACCGTTAAGGGGGGTTACTGTTCACCTGCTAGGGAAACTTCGCACCACTAAAGATGTTTGTTTTCGTGCCATTTGGCAAAGAAACAAAGTACGTTAGCTAGGTATTCAAAATATTTAATGTTATCTACCCAGGTAATATTTGCTACCTCTTCAATAAATGGCTGCGAGACAAACATTTAGAGTGGGGCAAATTTACCCTAGCGGGTGCAAAGTAACCCCAGTTTATGGTAAAGGTTTCTCCTCCCTTGCTGGCTGTGGGAACATACTTTTGCTTGTAAGTGTTCATAGCTTAAAAAAAGTTACGTTATAAGTTAAATATGTGAATTTCCAAGCTGGAGTTAAACAAAAGTGAATTATATGTGTGCCTGGCTCCTTGTCTCCGATTTCTTCATGACAGTGTGGAATGAAGGAAGCAATAGAGTTTACAGAGGTTTAAAATTTTCCAAGTCCATCTTATATTAAGTTGAATGTATGTGAATAGCATATGCGAATGAATGTAGGTGTGTTGCAAATTAATGCAGGTGGGCTGCAAATTGTGGTAATGCATATGCAAAGGAATGTGGATGAGATGCAAANGGTGTGTTGCAAATTAATGCAGGTGGGCTGCAAATTGTGGTAATGCATATGCAAAGGAATGTGGATGAGATGCAAACGGATATAGGAGGGATGCGAAGCAATGCAGGAGGGACGCAAATAGATGTAGGTGGGATGCAAATGATTGTAAGGCATATGAAAAAATGTAAGATATGTGGAAATGAATGCAGGTGCTATGCAAATAAATACAGGTAGGATGCAAGTGAACTCAGCNGGTGTGTTGCAAATTAATGCAGGTGGGCTGCAAATTGTGGTAATGCATATGCAAAGGAATGTGGATGAGATGCAAATGGATATAGGAGGGATGCGAAGCAATGCAGGAGGGGCGCAAATAGATGTAGGTGGGATGCAAATGATTGTAAGGCATATAAAAAATGTAAGATATGTGGAAATGAATGCAGGTGCTATGCAAATAAATACAGGTAGGATGCAAGTGAACTCAGCTCCATAACGGCTGAACGGATTATGATGAAATTTGGTATGTAAGTACTTTAGGTCCTGGAATAGGACAAAGGACACTTTTTATCCAGAAACATTTTACGATTCCTGTGGAATAACAACAAAACCTAATTCTGCAATATCTAGGAACGTGACCAAAATATTTTTTTCCTCTGGTGTCAGAGTTTATCAGACCGCCCCAGGAACTCTGAAATGTCTTAATGACTGCTATCAATCGATAACAACCGGGACAGAATATTTAACGTGCCCTCCGAAGTCCGGAAGCGCTCAGATTTCATGCTACTAAAGGGTCACCCATCCCAATGTGTGTCGCTGGGAACGTTGCTTAACTTCGGTGATCGATCAAGATCCCTCATCCAAGCGCAAAGATTAGTACCTAGGTACACTTATTTATAAAGCTACAACTTTATGAAACTCACGTTGTTATTTTCATACATCGTCGCTGGAAAGCGGAAATGTGGTGCATAGATACACTCCAAAAACAATACCCTACTTCTTGGCTATCGGGTAAAAAATATGTCCTTCCTTTTGGGTTGCTGTAATCAGTTAAAAACCTGGGCCAACATAGTATAATTTTATAATTCTGTTTTCAAATAAATGAATTGTCTTTTTTTCCCAATTTATTTATTAGTGTATCACTGTAAAACTCAGTGGAACCCGAGCGAAGTCGGGCCGGTTAGGTAGTAGTACATATTTTGGGATGAAAATGAATGTAATGTTTTTGCAAATGAATGTAAATGGGATGTAAATGTACATAAAATGTATATTTCGTAAAACTTGCAATATGTACTTGCAATATCTCTGCGAATGGTTCGTTAGGTACCTTATATATGTTTTACTGTTAGAATAAATAAGGATAACTAATACAGTGTCTATTGGATTAGGGCGAGGGAGCAAAAGAGAAAATGTAATGCTTGAAGCCCCACAGTTGTGCGCCAATTTAACTTGACGCTCCACCGTTGTGCGCCAATTTAACTTGACGCTATTCCCCACCTGTGGAATACAGGGTGGTTTATAGGGTCGGAGTTAATTCCTCCAGGCACAGACTATAAGGTGCCTGGGATTGAGGGTATTTCAATAAGGTAGTCTTTTGATGTTTCACTTAACTGGATGGATATATTGTCTCGAGTTTAAACAAAAACAGCATACAGAAACACTTCCGAGGTGTGGTACTCTATTTTGGCTAACTCGAGTTAACTGTGGGCGACTTCGTGGTGGAGGGGGGCTTCTCTGGGCAGCGACTTGATAATTAACTCTCCTGGAATGTTGTCGGCTGTGGAGGAGATCCAGCGATGTGGGTGGCCTTGGAAAAGGCCCGCGTTTGGTGCCATCTCCCCTGGACTGCTGTTCTGGGTTCGTTCTGGCGTCCTCTCGCGATTTCTTGATGTAACTCTTCTCTCGGCTCGGTGATAATGAACTGTCCTGTTCACTAACTGTCCTACTGATGTACTCATGTACTGAGGTACTGTTGTTGCCGGGGGTCCGATGTCCCCCGGCCGTACGGGCGCAGCTGCTCTCTCTGTGCAGTAATAATTAACTGATCTCTATCCTCCCTGCAAAGAGGCTTATATCCTTTCTAACCTCCCTCCCTAATTGTCGGCATGTGTCGCCTATTGGGGCGAGGGGGCAGTGGTAGGAAACATAACAATGCATTTCAAAAACGTGCCATGGTNGGGGGGGTGGCAGCGCCGCTCTAATACGTCATGCGTCATGTTCAATAAAAAATTCCAAAATTTTCATGATAGCTGATGTATAATTGGAATAAGAGGACAGGAGGGTTAACTGTAATTAAATTGCTTTTCTAAGATTATCAAATATGATTGCCGAATTTCTGGTTCCGAAGCCACGTAGCATGAAATTGCACCATATACTTGACGAGACTTGGTCTCGCTGTGGTAAGGTTAAAGATGGTACACAATAATGCTTATCAGAAATTTTAACAAATTAGGTTAAGTGTGTAAATTTCATTTAAGAAATATTATGTTAGACTCCAACCGAACCTGAGCAACTAGTTAGTGAAGTAAGTTGTGACATAATATTACTCTCGTTGAGACTATATTTCGCCTTGTCGAGATTAAGAGGATACGTCNTAGTGAAGTAAGTTGTGACATAATATTACTCTCGTTGAGACTATATTTCGCCTTGTCGAGATTAAGAGGATACGTCTCATGACATATCTATGTATATTAGTAACAAAATTTAAAATATAGCAGTTAAATTCGTATTTTTTACTTGAGAAATCGGTGGTGTATTACTTTTAAAGCTAAGTTTTATTTGCTATGTATTTTGGTAGCCAAGTACCTTAAGGTGACTGCACGGCGACCCAATGTTCGACAGTTCGAAACCACTCGCCTCCAGCAGATTTTTCGAACTGTGGAAATTAAAATGATGTCGATGGGGGCAGTGGTACTGCACGTAGTAAATGTAACACCGTTCTTATGTGTAATACTAGCAGCGCAATAGCGGACAACTCCAGAAACAAGATGGACCACACCAGCGCCCCTGCTGGCAAATTCCATAATCAAAGGTGGGATGTGGGGCGATCGTCGAGTAATCAGCATTCTTCGCAGCAAAGTCCAGAATCAAACATGGCTGTCGAGCAGACAACAGAGTGCCTGGTATAAACTGATGGTCGCCAAGAAGGATTAATAGCGTATGAGAAAATAAAATTTTCAAAATGTTGGATGCCGAGAAGGAATGACAGAACATACGAAAATCGAAATACAAGCTGGCAGATAGGAAACAGTCCCTGCTTTGAATCTCCAGAAAAAAAACTGTCATCTTTAATATTTAATTGAGTGCAATGCGTTTATTTAAAAAGCGCTGTTATTTGTTCATTTGCCCATATTTTTACTTAAAAATTGGTACCAAAATGGAGTCGTAGGGCAAATTGTGGATTCATCCCTTTTTTGTTACGCTAGTCTTAACAGGAAAATTGGGTTGTTACAGAGGGGAATTTGGAGGATTTCGAGTAGAGTTCTAAGAATACTGTCTATTTTAGAGGGAAAGTCACATAACTTAAAGCAAAAAATTGTGAAAAAAATTTGCTGGTGATGTCATCCAAGATTGCAGATGTGATGTCATCCTTAATGTTTGCAGCCGAGTCCCCTGAATCCCTGCCACTGTTCGAAGCTTTTGAGTCGTCGTCCACCCCTGATATTAATTAAACTCATTCGCAAAAAAATTTATCACCCTGAAGGGACTATCGCAAGGACACATATGTGGGCGCAGACACATGTCATGGTAGTATGTATACAGAAAACATCAAAATATTGTACCATGTCAAGCATGTATTGCAGAAGACCAACACTTGCAGGATGCACTTAGTATTGTGTTGGGCCTCCCATAGCATAGAGACAGGCGGCGATACAGTCCAGTATGGAGACGTACATACATCACATATTCTCCTGAGGAAGAACCTGCCACAGCTAGCTCAACTGACCCTCCAAATCTGCCATAGTTCCTGCTGGCTGAAGTTACCGTCCAATTTGGTCCGAAATGTTCTCGATGGGCGAGACTTTTCTGGCCAAGGAAGCATGTTGACATTACGAAGGCAGGCAATTGATACACATGCTGTGTGAGGCCTGCCATTACGATGCTGGAAAATGGGATTTTTATCAAGCTGCACCAGGAAGGGGAGCGCACATGGTCACAGAATTTCCTGGACGTATCACCATGCCGTCAGGGATCATTCAATCACCACCCACCACCAGTAGGGTGCGGGAATCGTAGGAAATGGTACCCCACATCATGACACTTCTCATTGCGGTGGTGTGCCTCTCTACAATGAAGTGTGGAACACAGCGCTGGTCAGGACGCCTCTAGACTCGAATTAGGCAGTCGTCTGTATCCAGACAGTACCATGATTCGTTGCTGAACACCACTCGTCACCAACCTGCATGCTGCCATGTGCCATGCTGCCCGTTCCATGCTCGGCGATGTTCAGGTCACAATGGTAGACATCGTAGGGGACACNATGCTGCCATGTGCCATGCTGCCCGTTCCATGCTCGGCGATGTTCAGGTCACAATGGTAGACATCGTAGGGGACACCGCGACGACAGATCCCGCTCTGCTAGCCTCCTGGATACGGTACTGGTGGACACAGGCGTATCTCCAGCTGCCGTGACATTTCCCTGGATGGTGCGCAGTGACGCCTATTGAGTACTTACAGCCTGTCGCACGATGAAACGATCCTCCCTGC
Organism: Clitarchus hookeri; assembly: GCA_002778355.1. NCBI lineage: Eukaryota > Metazoa > Arthropoda > Insecta > Phasmatodea > Phasmatidae > Clitarchus > Clitarchus hookeri. The sequence continues at coordinate 768,137 of NQII01000153.1, read as the reverse complement.
AGGTGGTCCGCCAGGATTGACGTGAGATTTCCCATTGGGCGTGTGTACCCTCGTGTTCACACTGCATCCAACAGCAACTCGCAGTGTAGGAAGAATGGTGCAAGTGGCAAGCAATGCCATTTAACTTGCCTCTCGGTGGCCGAATATGCGGCCTCTCTCAAACTCAACCATCTGAGAAATGCTTGTCGAATGCGCCATTGGAGCATGCTGTCTATTCATTGAACTAGGATCTGTGGCTCACACTACTGCTAAGGCCTTATTTGGAGTCTTGCAACTAGGAATTATGGAGGGACATGTATGCCCTTTATTGGCACATACACGCAAGCAAACTGCATTAAACGCCAATGTGACACATGTCAGACTAATACGATACTGTGTGGCAACCTTCGTTGCTCTCGGGAAATTCGTTCATGGTAATCTTTTTTTGCAAATAAGTGTACTTTTTCACACATAACTAACAGAAATATACCACTGACGGAGTTATAGTTAAAGGGATAATGGTCACTTAAAGGTCCCAATACCCGGCGGACCTTTACTGTACCGTCTCAGCACATCAACATGAGACAAGACCGTTTGATTAATAAGAAAGGTGGTAACAGAGACAAATGACCCTGCATTGATACATTGCAGCTTCCCTAGATCATCGTATATCTACCAGAAGCATTTTCAGATGTTGAGCTACGATCCCGACGACCTTTACATGTTCTGCCATCAATATCTCAATATCTTATACTTCGTTTTCAATAGTGTCAGTAGAGAGCAACTTATAATACTATGGACACTCGCCAAGGAAACCCTCATGCATTGCATACCCAGAAACTATGGACAGGGTACATACTTTTTTTTAGCGAAGCTATCCCTTTTCCTTTAGGGGATGAAGAGTTTGAAAGACTGCAGGTGATGTTGGTACACCTCGCCTACTTAACAATTGCGTGTCATCTACTACTAGCCTGGTGGTGCGGAGAGTGCCACTGGTAGTGATACTGGGATCACTTTATTTGTCGTCCATTGAATATCTGCCTGACCAGCTGAGATTCCAGCTGTCTCCATGTCGAAGTATTTGTGTCCTATGGCATAATTTGCAACGACTGTGGGAAATTACGCATTGGGATAACATACNTCTCCATGTCGAAGTATTTGTGTCCTATGGCATAATTTGCAACGACTGTGGGAAATTACGCATTGGGATAACATACAACGTTAGTTTGATTCCATGTTTGAACATATGGCCACATGCATATATCCACGAAGCGATCCAATGACGTTGTACTTAAGGTGCCTGTTTTATTTTCTATAGGTGGGCGATAATATTTTATCCACTTATTTTTTTCTTCTGTGCATTCGTACGAATGANTCTCCATGTCGAAGTATTTGTGTCCTATGGCATAATTTGCAACGACTGTGGGAAATTACGCATTGGGATAACATACGACGTTAGTTTGATTCCATGTTTGAACATATGGCCACATGCATATAGCCACGAAGCGATCCAATGACGTTGTACTTAAGGTACCTGTTTTATTTTCTATAGGTGGGCGATAATATTTTATCCACTTATTTTTTTCTTCTGTGCATTCGTACGAATGAAATAACATTTTAATCAAACCGTTCCCTCATAATGCGCATATTTTTTAAGTAAATCTCAGGAATACTAAGGACTGGTTTTACAATGCTGGTTATCTGTCCGCAAGATAAATACACTGACGTTTGTGAAAAATGCAACACCAAGAAGGATACATGTGATTGAAATGAACTTTATACCACATATTAAGTACATGACAATACACAATTAATTAGGATTACAGAACTCTACATAATCATANCCAAACCGTTCCCTCATAATGCGCATATTTTTTAAGTAAATCTCAGGAATACTAAGGACTGGTTTTACAATGCTGGTTATCTGTCCGCAAGATAAATACACTGACGTTTGTGAAAAATGCAACACCAAGAAGGATACATGTGATTGAAATGAACTTTATACCACATATTAGGTACATGACAATACACAATTAATTAGGATTACAGAACTCTACATAATCATTATCCTTAAGAATTCAGTATGATGTGAAGCCCCCACGTGCTGCAATCAGAGCCCCTAAACATCGTGGCATGGAAACAAAGAGGACCTGGATATGTTCCTGGGGAATCTCCCTCCACGTTGTTTGTATGCGAGTCCACAAAGCATCAACAGTGGATGCTGGAGGTCTGTAACGGACAAGTCGCCGACCAACCATAACGCAGACATATTCGATGGGCGACATGTCAGGCGAACGTGCAGGCCAGGGAAACAGTGGTACCCGTCTTTCATTGAAGAAGGCTTGCGTATTTCTCGTCACATGTGACCGGGCATTGTCCACCTGAAATATGGCATGAGGAGTTGCCTGAAGGAAGGGTAGTACTTCGGTCTATAAAACCTCCTTGATGGATGTAGCGGGTGATGTTCACATTGCCCTCAATACGTAGGAGTCAAGATCGCATGTTGTATCCAATGGCGCCCCAAACCATCACACTTAGCGTTTGTCCATTATGCCTCTCCACAGTTCATGCTGCCAGATTTTGGTAACCACAGTAGCGTCTAACATGAATGCCACCATCTCTGTAGGACAGGTTGAAGCAAGAGTCGTCCAAAAACACTACATTTTGCCACTCAGCACGTCATCGACGGCAGTCTGAGGCGTTTGTGGGGTTCCTGGACAATGGAAGCCGACGCAATGGCGTGCGTGCCACCAGTCCAGCCCGCAGCAGACGGCGTCGACCGTCGACACAGACAGGTACACATCCATTACAGTGCTTCATTGACGAACCAACACTGTGGACGGCGCTGTACGGTCCGTTACGGCCATGTGGACAAGATGGCGGTCATCCCTTGCTGTGGTCACATTGTGTGATCCAGTACCCGGTCGTCGCTGCGCACGACCCTCTTCTATCCACTGGTGCCACACACGCATCACTGTCGTAGCAGCATGCCTTGTACGAGCTGAAATGTCACAGTATGACAAACCCGTTTCCCAGAGACCGACCATTATGCCCCGTTCGAACTCACTCACATGTTGATATGGCACCCTTTGACGTCAACGAGGCATGCTGGAACTTTCTTTCACTTCATTTGACGGTTCTTTACGGACTGAGCTTGGCGCAAAACGAACCTTTCCAGTCACACAAGAGAGGGCGCTGCTGGGCCTACGTGTACGCCATCTCTCTGCAATCGTAATCACTAATTGCTAGCACACTGTTCTACACATCTTGCAAGGTTGGATTCATTCGGGTCATTCTTTCTGGGTGTTGCAATTTTCACAAACAATTGTGTTTAAACATATCATGTAATCAATGGTTTCGCAGATTGTTTCTGGACGCACTTTTACTTATTGAGAAATTGGCGCTTAGCTAAATGCTGATATCTCTGGCAACCATGCAGTGACGTTTCTTCTTGCGAATAGCTAATATAAGGTTATCGTATATTATTTATGATTACTGGTTAAATCAAGACATTGCATGAATGTAAGCTCTGATAATAAACGAATTTGGTCAAGAAACTGATTTACTGATTTCTTGGGTTAAAATTTATTAGTGTGTTATTGAAAATTACACTATTTCACAAACTTGAAACAAAATTTTCATTGTTGTTGCACATTGTAAAAAAAAGTGTGTAATTTCACACAAATTTATGTGACAACAGAGTTTCCACCAAAGCCACTGCAATTTTACACCAACCAAGTTCACGGTAATAATTCTATGAAAGCAGATGAAATAATCAAGCCACTGTACTTGTATAAATATACGCTGTTGTGCTAAATAACACGTACTACAAGAGTAAAATTTCATTTTAAATATTCGAGTATTTTTGACATTACAGCAGGTGTACCTCCTTACATTTTACAAACATTGGACATACAGTTTACGCGATATTCACCCTTTTTACAGTTATGTATTATATACTGTGGCCCTGTACCACCCGTTCACAATTGTTCTGCAACCTGAAACATTTCCGACCTTGACAGAATTCGATCTTGCGATCATCGAAATACCATCCAGGTGGTGTAACTAAAGAGCGATCAAAAAGTCACGCAATCCATGGCGCAAATATTGTAACCAGTTTTTCTTATGTTGCAGGTGACAGGTGGTAATAATTGTGGCAAGGAACCTGTGTACACTACCACAGTAGTATCGTGTACACACTGAAGGAAAGAATTCTCTCATCCTGGAAGAGTATATAAGGAGTTTGAGTTACGTAACCACCGCGGTACGCTATGCAGAGCCACATCCCGGGAAGGCATCTCCGAATAAATCAACCTTTAAACGTCTGTAAAATAAATTATAGAAAACTGGGATCGTGTCGGATGCACCCCTAAGTGGCAGACCGACTGTTTTCACCGAAGACAAATTTATGGATATCAGTGCAGCACAAGTCCTTGCACAGGTTGTCTAGTCAGAGTAGTGTGTCGTACGGTACAGCAAGTACCGCTATAAGGAAATCCTTACAAATGTTTCTGTACAAAATCCAAGTTGTGCAGGTGTTAGTGCTGGGTGATTTCTTCAAGCATGTTGCATATTGTCAGTGGTTCATGGAACACGTGACGCCTGAGAGAGAGGAGTTGGACCACTGATATTTGTAAGACGAGGCTTGGTGCATTGACGTATCAGTCCAGGTGAAACCAGCAGCAACCAATGCTTGATAACAAACGTTATCTGGAATAATAAGCATAGAACGGTATGCAAGACTTGTTGGTAGTGTTTGATACCATCTGGTAATGTTTTGGAAAACCGTTCGTTGTTTGTAAAGCATTTTTTTATTCCCCGCCACACTTATTTTTGCTTTATTATACTAATGATAAAGAGCTAGTACTTGTAATCGTGAGACGATGAGCTGTTCAAACCCAATCACTTCGCACAGTCATTAAATAAAACAAAACTTCTTTCGGGTTGCCTGTTACAATATCCTAGTTAATGTACGTAAAGTGTATATTTAATTAGCATTTTATCTTAATTTACACATACATAATTACTGAGAAGGCTGGTATAGCTTTGTTTAACCATACCCCTTGTTTTGGCTTTCTTTTTGTTTTAATGTCAAATTAAATTATTGTTATAAATTTTCAAGGTAACGTGCCATTGAAATTAAAATGGAGCTCTAAGTTATAAATAGAATGAAATGAAAATTTTGAAGACACCCGTCTGAACGATGGATTGAATGTTTCCGAAGAATGATTACACTCGTGCGCCTTCTTTCAAAAAATTTTATTGAGTTATTCACACAGGCGTGTATGCGAAATATTTTAACACGAGGTTTTGTTTTATTGTCGTAGAAGAGTCTTATTATTTACCACAGCATTATAATTGTAAGCCATAAAACTCTATCACGACAGTTATGGTCGGTTTCACATCGTCTGGTTTTGTTCTGATTAAGGTCTGATAAAAATTAAGTGTAGGTTAGCGAATTTTTTTGTTTCTCAATTTATGGGTAAGAATAACCAACACATAGTTTGCCTATAACCAGTGGTTAAATAAAATACCAAAATTGGTTCCGATAATGGAGCTAACCAAAACATTTTTATTGACTAATGTTAGGTTGCGTTTGGGTCATTTCTAATGCCACCACAGGATTTAAATTAGTTAGCTGTTTTTGTTGATGATGATGATGATGATGATTATGAGAGTTTGATTACAATGACCGTGATTATTCAGAGTCAAGTTTTTTTTTCGCATTAGTTATATTTTCTTTTTGTTATATTTTGTTTGATGAAGTAAACCGTTCCCGTTTGCGTGAAAATATTAAACATTGTACTTTTCATAGCGATTGGTTACTATTTTCTTTAGTTTAGAGAAAATAACATCTTACAAATGCTTGATAGCATTTCATGTTAAGGTTAATACTTACGTGTAATATTTCGGCGTGATTACTTGGGATGTGTTTCCAATCAGCATAATACAAACATATTAACATTTGTTTTTCCATTTAAGAGAAAATGATAATTTAACCTACAGAAATTTACCTGCACTATCCTAAGCAAAAATCCCAACCTAAAACCATATCAACTTTTATTATTTCAAAGGTTATATGGGGGCATGAAAGCGTAGATGTAAACATTTTAGTATGATTGCAAGGAGTGCATGGAGATTGAAGAAACAATATGTTGTATCCGAAAACTATGATGTTTTGAAGTCTATGTAGATGCGAAAAACACAGTAAAAAGTGTACCAAAATTTCTCTAACTCCAAGTTCAAGTAATGTGTAAACACTAGGACAACGATTCTAACAACCACCATGTAATGAATTACGTGCCACATAAATCACTCAAAAATCTGTATGAACTTGTATATATGCATCTATCTTATTTTTTTCAGCAACAAATGAATAACTTTGGACCAAGCAGTGCATAGGTTCATCTGTCGTCTTGTTTTGAATAACAAATGAATAACTTTGAACCAAGGAAAAAAGTAATAATTATTTGCTGGAAGAGCAAAATTTCCTGATCAGCGCCGTTTTTTAATTGGCACTTCCTTCCGTGTTTTCAAACAAATTTTGTTCAACCAGCACAAAATGAACAGTAGATGACGACCTTATACTGTAGTCTATTCTCTGTTTCATCAACACTTTTTGAGTCGAACCTTTGAAAAACATCCTTGTATGACGTGCTTGGCTGTTTCATAAACGTTTCACGAAAATACTTTATTTTTGGTTAAATTACCCTTTAAATTATATTTTATCTATAATTTATAATAGTTCATTTATTATTAATATGTATAAAAACAGTGAGAAAATGGGTGTGTTGGTAATGCCCAGTAAGACACATTTCTTATTACACTGAGTGCGCACGAATGCGGTGCGTTGTCCCTTTGGTGTAATTTTCACACTTGGTTAACATTTTTTGCATGTGGCGGAGGAATATCTTCGAAGTAGAACTTAAACAGGGCTTCAGAAAAGTTGTGGAAGCAACCGTGAATAGGTTATAACTGCCAAACGCCTACAAAAACGTCACTGCATGGTTGTCAGCATTTACCTAATCAGTACCTTCTTTACCTAGAAATGTATTTTGAGGAACGGTATGACACTAACCAATGATAAAATATTTCATTTAAATTTATTATATGGTCAGATAACCAAAACTTTAAACAGTCATTGTGAAACTGGGCCTTAACCACAAACTTCTGAAGAAGAGTGCTTTGCTGTCAGTTTTCAGAGAGCTTCACATGGCCCTTGCAATGTAGTTTGGACGCCCCTTATGAAGTGAAGCTCCGTCTTAAAAAGCAAATACGGCAACGTCCTTGTGACATGTTCCTTCTTTTTGAGATAAGAACTGTTCTACCGCCTTGTTTATGTAATAACAGTGCGGTGGGCTTTCGTAAAATTTTGTAATACCTTTATTTTTTGTACTTCACATTTACATTTCTTAATAGCGTAGCCATTAAAAAAAGTATCATTCATAACAGTACATTTTTCATTTGAATATGAGTAATTATAATCGTACAGGTGAATGAACTAGGTGAAACAAGACGGCAAATCTTGGTGAGATCTGTTTCATAGAAACATGTACGTGGGTGGTAACTATGATATTACTGAGAATTTTGTTTTGACTGAAATTATTGCAGTTCAACACACTGCGGTCTATAAATAATAATAAATTGTATTTCGAATAATTCTTATTGCAGTCTACTAAATATGTGACGATGAAACACTACTCGTACAGAAACCCACACAAAACCATTTTACAGTAAAATTAATTTAAAAAGTATGTTACGTAAGCATTTATTTTGCAGTTTCTTTGCACGCTTTAAAGAAAAATGTTATCGTCCTAAATTTTAAAATTTAAATTACAATTGCATCTAAAATATTAACACATCCAGTCCTGAAAAGATCTTATTTATTCAAATTGCATTCGGTAATCTTTCTTCCGTATCTCTGTTTGACCTCCCTCTATACAACAAAATTTCGCTAACTTTATGCGCTACAGTAGCTACTGTGAAGATTGACCATATTCACAGAAATAAGACTAAAGTAAAGTATTTTGAGAGATACTCATGGAGCTACGTTGTGCGATGGTAAACCTCCAGAGTCGCAGTTTCGAATCACGGTCTGGCCATTCTGATAACGGTTTCCATGGTTTCCCGAAATCACTCCAGGTGAGTTGAACCTAATATTTTCATAGGACTATACTTTATAATATCGTCACGATAACATTCCCGTTTTTCACTTGGCTATTTAGGTTGACACACGTCAAAACTGGAAGTCTCTAGGAACCGCGCGGTCACTCACAACCTACATTCTATCAAAATGTATCTTTCTTTAACAGCTCTACCCCTATTTACCCAATTTTAAGGANTTTCAGCTTTTTTACTGATTTTTCCTATGTTGGCCTGTTTTGGCACCAAAATGTCTGTACCAAAAATATTTTAGTCAAAAATTTACTCTGTAGTGATAAAAAATTTCCCTCGTCATTGTTCCGTAAAGTCCCACCCACTTTCCTCTCATTAGTACAGGAATTCTGGAGAAGGGGAGGAAGATTTTTCATTAATGACTTAAGCGTTTTTTAACCGTTGTGTTTGCTTTCGACTTCTCGCAAGGCATAACGCAATGTATAATAAAACGTAATGTTAAATATACCGTAATTTTATATGTAATTTAACGTAATTTAAAATATAATATAAAGACGCTGTGCCTGGATACACTAGACGGTAAAGTTTATAACAATTATTTCAGTAGGCTAATCGGTTTGGTAAGAAAAATGGTGGCGGGGCTACCGGTAGAAATTCACACTACACTAACCACAGAATAGAATTACAAGACGTCGCTCACATTCTTGCATCACATGAAAATGCAGCCCAGAACCCATCGCATCCTATGACAGTCAGCCATCCAACCTCGCACTAAGTCAGAGTGTTTGTTTTTAATTACTACTAGTTGAATTGGCGGGCGTTTCCCGGGTATAAAAGGGCAATGAGAGCTGCACTACTCCGTTTTAGGGTTTTCAGTCCAATGAGGTCTGGAGTCAATTTCTGCCTAGAAANAGGGCAATGAGAGCTGCACTACTCCGTTTTAGGGTTTTCAGTCCAATGAGGTCTGGAGTCAATTTCTGCCTAGAAATAATTTAACTTGCGTACTGAAGAGCATCCTTGCGAAATTTTATCCAGATTCGCAAGTGTATAATTGTATAGAGTGTAAGTATACAAACAAACTTTGACCATTTTTACAAATATATAAGAGTTTGGAGGTTGGCGAAGCTCTTCTTATAATAATAAATGGCCAAATACATGGGCAAACAAATGGCAAATCTGATTAAAACTATTCATCACCCCGCTTAGATTTTTCGCTCTTCGTACCTTCCTGCTTCCAAAGATATCACGTGTGATAAAATATTAACTGTACAGTAAATAAAATCCACTAATTGCATTACTAAAAAAAAAACACCGTAGAAGCTCTAAAACAATTACAGGGACGGTCGTTATCTAGGCGGTAGTGACGTTCGCCGCNAGAATTTAACTTGCGTACTGAAGGGCATCCTTGCGAAATTTTATCCAGATTCGTAAGTGTATAATTGTATAGAGTGTAAGTATACAAACAAACTTTGACAATTTTTACAAATATATAAGAGTTTGGAGGTTGGCGAAGCTCTTCTTATAATAATAAATGGCCAAACACATGGCCAAACAAATGGCAAATCTGATTAAAACTATACATCACCCCGCTTAGATTTTTCGCTCTTCGTACCTTCCTGCTTCCAAAGATATCACGTGTGATAAAATATTAACTGTACAGTAAATAAAATCCACTAATTGCATTACTAAAAAAAAAACACCGTAGAAGCTCTAAAACAATTACAGGGACGGTCGTTATCTAGGCGGTAGTGACGTTCGCCGCCATGTTGACATGACGTCACTAATGTTCCCCACCCCTGTCCTAAATTTATAATGAGTTACTACTGAGGTAGAGATAGAGCTGGCAAACAACGCTAAGCGTATGCACGAGCCGCAACAGACATGGCAGCGAGCATAAAGGAATCAAGTCACTTCCTTACCGTCCTGGCAATCCACACAAGCTCTGCAGGACGACGAAAATTCAGGCGACAAAAAACTTCGTGCTATAAAGAAAAGAAAATTAAATTTTAACAGAATCACGCAGGACTAAAGTTGTTTGTTAACGCCTATGTGGTAAGGAAGCCTACTATTATTTGTTTTTCCCCTTCCTCACTCCCGCGCCCCTTTTTCCGACATGACTCAAGGCATGAGCAGTGAATCGGCCACAATTCGCTGGGAGCCCACTGAAATCTTGGAGGTCTCGTGATCTTACACTTTACTATGCATAACCGGATGACGTAACTCCTGAATTTTAGCTTTCTATTATCCAAAATTTATTGATTTCTGGAGTGAGCTGAAAATACCAGAAGACGCGGTGGTGCATCTGCTATGTCAGATGTGTTTTCTAAATTTAAGTTAAAGTTTATTCTGTGAAAGGCTTTCACTGATCGACACATGAATACGTAAATTGGAGGAGCGGAATTTTTCTCACTTCTTGGGGTGTCGGTAAGATATAGTAGACATCTGTTTAGTACGGTACTGGCACACACACGCACACAGAAACACACACACACACAACTGATAACCAACCCAAACAGCTTAGGCTTGAAGCAAGCTTGCCATGTGACTTTATTTTTGCTTTGACAAGGAAACTTGTTGTGTTATATATTATTCAAGCTTGATTCACGACAAAATTCAAATTGCTGGCCCTAACTTCCTGAAAGCAAGCTTGAATTATACTTAAAATTTGACAAGGCAAGTTTTACAAATAAATTTTTCTACAAGCTTGTCATGTGGATTTTAATTAGCTCGATTTGTACGGCAAGCTGGTTTTTACAGCAAGCTTTCAGCTAGCTTGCACACATATCTTTATGAGCTTGATTCAAGTTCGAGTCACGCAGTTTCGGCTATCCAAAAAACTTAGAAGTTTCAGGCTTAAAATTCTCTGCATAGTTGATTAAATCCCCCCCCCCCCNCCCCATCCTTTCCCAACTCTTTCGTATTGGTATTTTCATTCCTGATTTTATGAATCGCAGAATTTATTTCCTCAATAACTTATGTTTCAGTATGGATATTTATGAAAACTCTTCAGGTGGTATCATTGAGCGAGTGATAATCGTAGTTATGTAGTAGCTGCTTTTATTTTTATATTCTGAGAGAAAAATATGTTATGTTGGTGTGCTCATGTTTCATGCGTCCTTTGCCAAATTTGATTACTCCGTTGATTTTTCTCAAATTGTAATCGGAATGATAGGTTTGATTTTCATGATTTAAGTACCACATACTCACTGAACCTTCATAAGCTATGGGTGCATGAACGTTTACCCCAACCATCGTTGCACGACGAATATTTGCCTTTGTTTGCTTGAAAACAACTAGTAGGACTGTTAACTACATGTAAACGTTGCTCATTGAAAAACTATAAATAAAGAATAATTCGCTGATTTTTGGCGACAAAAGCATTACAAGATAAACTTTAGAGGCTGAAGCAATCTGCCCATATTTCTTTATTCGCCGGTATATAGTTGTATTTATCTTCTGGAAAAATAAATTATTATTCACCTCATTCATTTTAGCTTATTTCATACGAACAAATTACAATAATGGTGGCGTTCTCTGTGTTTAGGGTATTATTTTTTACATTCATTTGTTTTATTCATCACTTTATATACGTGGAAAGGATAAAAATACACTCATTCATCATTTAAAGGGTATTTAGTTTAGGGGTAAAACAACTCATGTTACCAAACATTTTTCGAATTTTCGAAAGGAAGCACAACGATTTTCTCCTAGCACTAAAGAAATGGCTACTTGTAAGCTGGCTTTGCGATTACAGACATCGCCAAATACTCGTACGTTCAGAAAAACTTATAATAAATTCAATATGCTTAAGGATTTAACCACGAATCACGTTAATAAAAGTGTGCACAAAAACCATTATACTTTGTAATAGAGCTGCATTAGATACACGAATAAGACAAAGTTCAGTGGCATATCAAGTATGACAATACTTTAGACACTAACAATATATACAGCTGCAATGAACCATTTTCAATATTGTTACGTTGCCAAAGAAATAAGTTACAAACGAAGATAACCGGACACCAGTTGTTGTTGGCAGGTGGAGAAGAAACATATTTTTCGAAAAGGGGGAAAAATTACTGAGTTGCTAAGCATATAAAGGAAAAGACATGCATTTGTGCAATATTTTAAAATGAAACCACGTTTGTTGGGGGAAATAAATGAATGAAGATTATTCTATAACAGAAAGAAGATAATATGTTAGTTCTATAGAAACTGAATAATTTTCAAACAAAGATGAACAGAGACAAAGAAAGTAAACGTTTTGAGGATGAAGCTAGTATCTTCACAGATTCCAAAGAAGATGACGCTGTGTCCTTAATTGATATATCACTTGTCGTAGAGAAATATACCGACGAACATTTCGGTAAGGTATTAAACAAGGAACGGATTTGTTACAAAACTATTATTAAATATTTTAACTGAGTGAATAGGTAAACCTCTGTAACACAGTGACTTGCACTTCAAAAATCGTCCTTGCTGTTATATGTTGTTCACATTAAATTTGAGCACTGTTCCTATATTTACAAGCGTTAGATTTCCGCGCCATTTTTACCAGTAGTTGATATTAATATTTCCAGTAAATTCCTATGACAGAACACTTTTTTTCTTCTTCAAAATAATGATTACAGGAAGTTCTCAGACTGTGATAACTTTTGTGGTGCACAGCATAAAGTCTAATGTTGCAACAAAAAAATTGGTAGTGAACATTTCTTTAAGCGTTTACGTTGTAGGAAAATTAATAATATTGTGACGGAGTTAATAATGTTAACAATTTACAAAGTCTTATATAAATATAATGAAAATATACTTTTGAAGTGTTACTGTTAATAAAGCATCTAAGTAATGTTGTCGCAACCAAATGCTGTATTAAGCTAAAAAAAATAACAGGAAGAATAAAATATTTTGTGTTCCTGCGACATTAAAGTAATGTCCATCCAACAAGGTTTACACTGACTTTGACATTGTAAAATGGCGGATAGTAGTGAACAGTGATAACCTCGTAAAATGACTATATTTAAATTGTAAAGCATAGTATCAGAACTAAATGTAACTTGGATCAGCCCTCAAGCCTTGCAAAGCAGTTTACATGCGCAACATATGCATATAATTCTAGAACAAGAAGTATTTCCACATAACGAAAGAGAACTGCAGTTTTGTCATTATACTGTGCTGAATACCCATAATATGAAACACATTCGAGCATGTTAAAATAGAGCAGGTGGTAGGACATTAAGTTGCGTAACGTGAAGAACGTCAAACACCCTAGAAGCTGGTTCGATTACCCGACCAGCCGTCAATTATTTTCTTCGTTGGTAATATTTATTTTTGTGACAAAATAATTGTAATTGATTTATTTAACGTCGGATTTTTTCTTCTTTTAAAGCAAAGAAAATATGAGAAAAATGTTAACTGAAATGTTAGCATCAATTCAACACAAAATTTGTTTTGCCACAGCATAAACACCATCTAAATGTTGACAGAGCAGGATCGAGGTAACGTTGTTACAAAAGTACTTAATGTTACATTTACATTAATAGCTTAACAATACGTCACGTTAACAGCAACATTAGTTACTGGCGACTCACAGATAACAAATTACTCTAGTAGTAACATTAATACTGCTGGCGCGACATTAGACTTTATGCTGTAAGGTGAACCTACTGCGGAAATAGTAAATGTTGGTACGGTAGTATTAAATTGTTCCAGTTAGCTAACAATAAATTATCTGGTGTTTTCGTGTTTTATTTTTACTAGGAGAAATGTGTCGTATATGCCTCAGAAGACGAAATTTTGATGCTCTAATGCGTATATGCGTTTGTTCAGACGCACTGGTCCATAAGAAATGCCTGGAGGCTAGACTAAAATCTCTGTGCACAGACAAATGTGAACTATGCGATTACAAGTACAACTTGAAATGGGACACAAACTACAGCATCCCTAAAGGCATGTGGCTGTGGATTACCTTGTATGCTTCGAGGATCCAGGTGAGCTATAATCTGAACAAATTCTGGCTTTATTTGTAAATTGTGGTTCCCTCCAAATTTCTAAGAAAGTGGTTTTACCATTCTTCGATACCTTCATAATAATTAAGCATAACCGTACACGCGTCAGTTTTTGTCATTTTTATATTGCAAAAGAAATGTTTTGTGAAACTGGAAATACAGATGTTATCTAGCTTAGGCTTATAGCTGTCATCAGTACCATTTAAAAATGTTCTTAAATAATTATAACGGCAATTTGTATTTGTTTTTTTCTATATTAGTTCCTCAGCAATAACGTTTACATATCCATTATGTGACGATCCGCTGGTGAAGTTAACAATACATATTTAACTGCTACGAGACGACCAAAGTTGTTTAAGAAAATGTGATAGGTGATGTTCATAATTTGCACAGCTGCTTCTCATGGCACTCCTCGGAGCTATAGTGACGTCAGAAGGAGTCATCTTCTACCACTTCGTTGTTCACTCCGTGCAGACAACCAGAGTCCCCGGAGTAGAGGAATCACATGAGCAGAACCGGACGGTCACCGAGTACTGGCAGCACTTTGTCAGTGAGCTGGATCTCCCCGCGTGGTTCCTGTCCCTCTCCGTCCTGCTGTTCTGCAGGCAGTTGCTGCTGCTCGTGTCGCTGGTCGCCGACACCACCACGTCCTTCCTTCGCTGGTACTGCAGCAACGCCACTCTCACCATTCTTCAAGAGTATCCAGACGAAATTGCTGATTAACTTTTTTTCCACAACCTACACATGTAAAGAATTATCTTGAAATTGCCTGTCATAATTAACGTGAAATGAATAAACATCGTAAGTGACGCATCTCCTTTTTTAAAACCCTTGCTATGTTCTGGATGAATGATAATATAATACATAGTTCTCTAAACGTTATGTTACATACTGAGACTCGAAATGTATGACTTTACAAAACATTCACGAGGCTAGTTTTGCCTATTATCCTCTATGAGTTGACATGAAAGCACAGGAAACTTATAAAAACACAATAAAACTCAGTATTATGCATAAAAACTTGCGTATTAAAGAAAATCACTCATTAATTTCATTTTGTATTACATTTTTAATAATAATTTTATGCCTACATTAGATAATGTATTTTTAAAATCATCGTCCATAATGCTAGGATATTTTACTAACATTAATAAAACAAAATAGGAAACCTGAAATTTTAATTTTTGTTTTGTTTAAACTCATTTTGACTTCTAATACAATATAATTTTCTAATTTTGCCAGCAATGTACACATTGTCAGTTTGATACCAAAAAATTGATTAACAAATGGTGAAAGCATTATAAATTTAATATTAAAAGATGCAAACTTAAAATAATAAAAAATTGTAAGTTAATTACAAAAAATTTTAATAATAAATAATAATGCAACTGTGGAATTTACATAACAAAATAATATGCTCAAAATAAATTTCGAACTACATAATTATAACAATTGTTTTAAATAAAGAAAACAATACAAATATTTTATGTATTTTTAATAAAACCTAGGTTTACATTTTTCCGTATTATCCGCAGACTATAGATAGACATACACATTTACGTCTCTAAACAAAATGTCAAAGTGCAAAATAAAAATAAAAAACATACCAAATAAACATGACATCTTCGAAAAAAAAAACATTTTGATAGAGTGGTAAATTATTTAGAGTATAACGCATATAACAAAATTTAGAAAAAAATATTCAACTAAAGCATATAATAATTTTTTAATAAGCCGAAGCCCTCAGTTTACGCTCTTCACATTATATTTTGTACTAAGAGAAACAGTGGAGCAATGAAAGTTAAGCAAAATTAAATAAGGTAATTTTATGAATTTATAAAATAATACGGCTACATAAAAATAGTATTTAACTACAGGCTATTAATTGTTATAGGCCACTCACGGCAAAGTGAGCACTTTGAAAACTCTTCTCATTTGGAATAGCAGTCAATAAATTTATTTTATTTTTTCCTTAGACGTTAACTCCCTTGTGAGGTGGAATATACACACTGTGTTTATTACTGGTATGCCAATATTTATTTGAAAACGTGATTAAAGGATAAAAAATGGGCGAAAGGGAAAATTAACTAGGGCCTGAAAAGTGTTCACTTTATCGTGGACAGCCTACAATATTATATTCAAGACAATTGATAACGAGTCAAGCACCAACATTGTTTTCTAGGTTTTGAGGAAATTTTTACATTTTCTACATATGATATTAATTTTAATTTAATTAAAAAAAGCAATACGGTGGAATAACAACTTATGTCACATTTATTGATGTAATTATAAAATTTTTGACTAAATCTCACTTTAAAAAAATTCTATAAAGTTAATTAAACACAACTGTTTCAATTGGCTAAAGTGTTGTTTGCAATCATAAGAATGCCATGCAAAAATTTCTTTGAAGTGCAAAATTTAGTTCGCCAATGAATATGGCCTAGCTTCCATTATTTTTTAGACTTGAATTTTATCATTAAACTTGAGATAAATTTATCGATATACCATTTATGAAATTCTAAGAATTTTTTTTATTGTTCTCTGGTAACATTAAATTTTGTTTGAACTCTAGCCAAATGTTTTACTTCGGAGCCATTATGAGATTGGTTTGACACAATGAATAAAATTAAAATTATTATTATTATTTAGTTAACTTTCGTTTTGAAATATATTTACCCACATCTTTTCGGTTTTTATTGGACTGGTATCTAATATATCACAAAATAAAATATCGAATATACTCTAACTTTCGAGAATAATTTCGAGACTTGTATGTTTAAATTAAGATTCAAGAACTGCACATACAAGATAAAAATATTTCACAAAAATATTACATTTTTATGATAATAATTCGAAAGACTCATAAAAATTATTTAATACAAAAATATATTCAAAATAGATTACAAAACATTATTATTATAATTACGTAAATTTAATAGGTAAACAATTCTGCAACTTAACCTAAACCAGAAATATGTGAGTGAAAAATATAATGTTATTGTACATAACTGCTGAGAAGTTATTAATTTTTAAACCTTTCGTGCAAACAAAAAATCTAATACAAAAATTATTTTTCAATTATACAATAAAAACGTAAAAGGTATTAAATTAATTAGTTGAAATACGTATTCGTAAAATGTCTACTTTTGAAAAAAGATTAATACAGAGCTTCATTAAAATAATTGGATCACTACTAGCAAATTAATATCAGTAATCAACTAAATGTTTTTCGGATATGGAGTTACCACGAAAGAAGCATATATATGAAAAAAAAAAGAATTACTGATATAACTAATAAGACTACTTTCCTCAACATGGGTGGAATTTATTTTTAAATAAGTTCTTCAAAACCTAGTTGGTTGGTAGGATTTGACTTCTCTTTGAAAGCAATATCATTAGAAATTAAACCAGAAACATATGCAACAGTTATGAGACAATTACAAATACACATTGCCTTAGCCGGGACTTGAACACAGAAAATCTTTTCCAATAAGCTAGTATGTAATCAAATGCATTATGGAGGTCGTATTCGGAGCATCAACTTCGAATTTAATCAGTCTAATGTTTAAAATAATAGGGTTTACTAACCTAAAATATTTACAGGACTGTCATATTGAAAATAAATGACTGAACCACTTAATACTTGAAAGTTTACATGGCCTACCGTAAGGCTATCTGTGTGAATAATTCGGTAAAGAATTGATTGATTTGCCTCTGAGATATGGCATAAATACTTAATTTTCTTATTTCGCGCTAGCTTACAAAACTACCAAAAAAAAAAAAAAATACTATCTGTATTGGATGCTTTTAATATATACACTGTCCATATACAAATTTGGATCGAATTTGATTAAATTGTTAAATATATTTGGCAAACTTGCCTAATTTCTTTATGATGTTGCCATTTTGAACATCGTTGTCTGAACCACTTAAATCGTGAAAGTTGGCATAGTTTTCTGTAGCATTTATGGTGTGCACAATTGAGTGAAAATTATGTTAACTGTTCCAGAAATATGGAAAATTGTTAAATTTTTCAACTGACACTATTTTGCAAACATTTTATAAAAATTGGATTTCTGTGTGCAAAATTTATCCTTCTAATAAATACTGTTTGCGTACCAAATTTGGTTGAAATTTGTTGAACTTTTTCATAGAGACAACATACTAAACTTAATTATTTACAACACCATTAAAGAAAAGGACTGCAGCACGTGAACCATGTCAGCTTACGTACCGTAATGAAGCACTACTTGCGTGTAACATTTGATGAGAATCAGTTGATTGGTCCTCAAGATATTGCACAAAATCTCCATAATTTTCATGTGACGATCTTCATAAATGGAGGACAAAAAAGTTATGTTTTAGCACATTCGATGAGTGAACACTGCCAGTCTACAAAGTTAAGTTAAAATATATTACATGGTTTCGTATACATAGCACACAAACTAAAATTATTTTATAGCCGCCATTCTGAAAATAAGTGTGTCATAATAAAAAATACGTATATTAATATAGTCTAGCCCAGTACAACTTTTTTGCCACATTTGGTAAGAATGGGTTGATTGTTTCCTGAGATATGAGATAGAAACTTAATTTTTATTGGTGGGGCTACCTTACAAAATGTCAGAGAAATGAGGCACTGCATATATAAATTTTATGGTTGTAACAGATACTGCCAGCATACAAAGTTAAGTTGGAATTTGTTTCGTTAATGTAATGTACCAACCTAAAATATTTATGTGGCCACAATTTTGAAAATAAGTGACTCACATTCATAAAACATACCAGTTTACACCACCTGCTGCAGTACTACTTGTTTGCCAATTTTGGTAGGAATCTGTCAATTGCTTCCCGAGATATGACAGAAAATATTTGTTATCATCGTGCTATCTTACAAAATGGAGGACAAAAGATGGTCCATGTAGATACTTTTGATAGTTGTTACATCTACTGAGAGCATACAAAGTTAAGTTAGAATAGATTACATGGTTTCGGCGATATAGCATTCTAAGCTAACAATAGCTATATTGCCACCATTTTGAGAATAAGTGTCTGGAATTCTTCAATCATACCACTTAACATCATCTGCTTCAGTACTACTTGTTTGTCAAATTTGATAGGATATGGTCGATTTTTTTCCGAGATATTACATAAATAATTATTTTTTCAAGTGGCGCAATTTTACAAAATGGCGGACAAAAGATGCTCTGTGTAGATACAGTTGATATTTATAATATCTACTACCAGCATACAAAGTTAAGTTGGAATTAATTACATTTCGACGATATAGCATTTGAAGCTAAAATGACCATTGGTGTATTATATGCTTAATAAATATCACTTAACATTATCTGCGTCAGTGCTATTTGTTTGTCAGATTTGTTAGGAATCGTTTAGTTCGTTACCGAGATATAACATAAAAACGTTATTTTTTCTTATGGTACTATCATACAAAATGCCCTACAAAAGTTGTCATGGGTTGTTATGTATGATGTTTGTAATATATACTTTCAGCATACAAAATTTGGTCGAAATCAATTAAATGCTGTGGTAGATATATCAAATAAATTAAAAAGATTTGTATGGTCACCATTTTGAAAATATATACTTAATGAAGTTCAATAACCAATGTTTACTTGGCCTATCATAGTATTAGTTATGTAACAAATTGGGAGAGAACTGGTGTAATAGTTTTAGAACTATAATGTAAAATATTTATTCTTACAAAATGGTGGACCAAAACCATCTCAAAATTTAAAGCTCACTGCATGCTCAGCCAGCATACAAAATGTGGTTTACATCGGTTGAATGGTTCCCGGAATATGACATATCACCCCAAATTTTAACATGACCGTTATTTTGAAAATAAGTACTCAGAGTCGTCGAAAACTATTAAAATCAGGTGTCCTTACTGAGTACTATATGTGTATCGAGTTGGGTGAAATTCGGTTGACGCGTTCAAAAATTGAAAAGAGGGACACACACATGAGCACACACACACACACAAACACATATACACACATATACACACAGGCAGGAAAGTGATCTCATGATCCTTTCTTTCCTTCGGAAAGTAGACAAAATAGGTCGAAATATTTTCTTTGGTTAATAAAGGCAGCATTATACAAAATAATATAAATTCAGAAAACAATAAAATATAAAATATGATAAATAATTTTAATATCGCACTAAAAGTGATACAATAGATATTATATTATATTCTTGAAGAATTGTGTAGATAGCCGTAATAACTTCTGGTAAAAATAATATTCTGAATAACTGTATAAGATACGAGGGTTGTTCGAAAAGTAAGGTCCGATTTATTTTAAAACATAAGCCATCACAGATTTTTTTAAAAAACGTTTCTTATTTAATTCCTTATATGTTTCTCTATTTTTCTACATAGTTTCCATATTTGTTTAAAAATTTATCATAACTCTCTACAAGCTTTTGTATGCTTAAGTCATATACGTCTGCCGCCTGTTAGGATAACGAGTCTGTAACTGCTTCTTTCACCTCTTCATCTGTGGCGAAGCACTTGCCTACCTAAAGGCGTTTGCCTTTTGTCCGGGTGACTTCCGTCCTATTACCGTCGCGTCAGTGATAAGCCGCCACTTCAATAAGATCATTAGTCGGAGACTTCAGGCAGCTCTTCCCATTTCTCCTGAGCAAAGAGCCTTCCTGAAACAGGATGGGTTGGCTGAGAATTTGTCATTGTTGTCCGAGGTGCTGGCTGACGCTTCTGAGCTATTCCGGCCGTTGTATATGGCCGTGCTGGACGTCCGCAAGGCTTATGATACCATGCAACATTTGCCCCTGATCAAGTCGTGCGGGCTAGAGGTGCGCCATATGCAGTGGTCCGGTATATCTGGAGCTTGTACTCCCAGGCCACTACTACTCTTCAGTTGCCAGGTGAGGTCACTCCTGATTTACCCGTCCATCAGGGTGTTCGTCAGGGTGACCCCTCGTCCCCATTTTTGTTCAACTTAATTATGGATGAGGCTCTTCGTGGCTTGGTAGGTGTTGTTGGCTATACTGTTGGGGATCATCGGATATCGACGCTAGCATTTGCGGATGACATGATTTTTCTCGCCAACACACGTGAGGGCCTTCAGATTAATCTTGTTCAGTTTGAGAAATCTCTGGCGAATTTCGGTCTTAAACACTCTCCGTCTAAATCCCACTCATTAGCGATGGTTCCGGTGGGTAAAACTCGCAAACCGAGCCTCTCTTCAGGGTCGGTGGCGTGGATCTGGCGCCTCTGGGAGTGGAGGAGGTCTGGAAGTATTTGGGCATCTCCTTCACTTCCAGGGGGGTCAGGTCTTTCAAGGCTGGCCTTGAGGAGCCTTTGAGACGACTTACCTCAGCTCTTTTAAAACCTTATCAGAGGATGGAGATCTGCGAGTCTTCTTACTACCTTCCTTTATCTACCAGCTTTCCTTCGCTCGTGTCACTAAGGGCATTTTGAATGTCATGGATGTCCTTATTAGGGCCTCCATACGTCGTTCGTTGAGACTTCCTAAGGATGTTGCGCTGGGCTTCTTCAACACGCCAGTCTCATCTGGGGCGTTGGGAGTCCCTTCTCTTCTGAAATTAGTTATTTCATAGATTTTAGGTAGGCTGCATAACTTCTGTAAGTCCGACTATGCCAGGGCGCGAGATCTTTTTTAATTACCTCACATTTCTCGGAGGGTGGAATGGGTGGAGAGTGCTGCTGTGACGAATGGGCGCGTCCTTGGCACTTCTTCCAAAATTAAAACCTTTTGGCGCACAGTCTGGTTAGGCTCTGTTGACGGTACTGATATGGAGCCCACCACTCCCTCTTCAACCACCTCTACCTCTTGGCTTTCTCAGGGGG
The DNA here is from genome assembly GCA_002778355.1 of Clitarchus hookeri. Taxonomy (NCBI): domain Eukaryota; kingdom Metazoa; phylum Arthropoda; class Insecta; order Phasmatodea; family Phasmatidae; genus Clitarchus; species Clitarchus hookeri. The sequence continues at coordinate 746,180 of NQII01000153.1, read as the reverse complement.
CCGGAGAGGTCCCTTCGTCTGATTTCATTTCTTATGTGCAGTTAATCAGCAACAGTCTCCCAATAAGGGTGAGAACTAGTAGAGGCAGGAGGGGCCCCTCTGGCTCCTTGCCTAAGTGTCGGGCGGGGTGTGCAGATGCCGAGACCGCGTATCATGTGGTGCAGCAATGCCCTCGCACCCATAATGCGCGGATCTCTCGGCACGACCACCTCGTGGGGGTGGTAGCAGACCACCTTGTTGAGAAGGGGTTCCAAGTACGTCGTGAACCAAAATATAGGACTGCCGATGGACTGTGAAAACCTGACTTGGTGGTCTTCAAACCTGGTCAGGAATCCGCCTATATTCTGGACGGTCAGGTCGTCCAGTGTCGAGGGTTAAAATGGTATTTTGATAAAAGGCATGACCGCTACGAGAAGAACCAGTATGTGATAAAGTCAGTGATGGATGAGTTTGGGGTGACTTGGGTGACCGTACTCCCGATCACTGTCTCATGGAATGGGGTGTGGTTTCCCCATCACTCTCTTCTCTTAGGGTGCTTGGTGTTAGTGAGGCTCTTTTGCGGTCTGTGCCTACCCGCACTCTCTTCGGCTCACTTATGTGTTGGCGACGTTTCTGCCACTCAACCAAAAAGGGTACCCATGTCCCGTGATTACACTGGTCTTCGGACATTTCCATGTTTTCTTTGTTTATGTTCAATTGGTAGGATGGTGGGTGGATTGCTGTGCCCGGTATTTTTCTATATTGTGTGATCTGAGTGTTATGTTTTGTTGTGTTAATTTGTGTTAGTCTGGTGGNCGCCAACTGGTCGCTGTCAACCAAAGGGACGTGCATTTCCTCCCCTCGTGGGTCTGAGGGCGTGGGTGACAGCCACTACCTGGGGCCTGCGGGGACGAGTGATAGCTAGCAGCGTATTGTAGGTGGCAGAGTGACCACTCCTATGCGAGGGAGTGCCTCCCCCCCCTCCGCAATTGGCCTGCGTGTCATGGTTGGTAGGTGGTCTTTCTGCGAGCATTTAGGTCCTTCTCGTATCTTCAAGAAGTGAGGGATGTCTATCTTCCTGTTCCTGGCTTCCCCTGATCACCTCTCCTACCGGCTGGCGCCTGCTCGGCCTTGGACCTCAATTATCATTCTCAGTTATTATCATTAACCTATCCTTTTCCGGCGAATGTAAGGCTTAATTTTCGACACCCTTCATCTATTGAGTGATATCAATTGGCAAGAATACCTAAAAAAAAATTTAAAAAATTAAAAATAGCAGAACAAGTGAAAATCGCTCGGCCCCAAGTATGGACTGTACAGTGGGTGGTCAATCTGTTCCCATCCAAAAGATCTGATCATATGTTGGGTGTTAATGGCAGAATGGGGTCTGGCATTGTCATGCAGCAACAAAACTCCAGACTTCAGAAGGCCACGTCGCTTATTTCGTATTGCACGTCGAAGTTTAGCCAGGGTAGCGCAGTAAGCGACTGCATTGATTATTCTCCCTTGCTGCATAAACTCGACTAACAAGACTCCATGTCTATCCCAAAACACGGTTGCCATAACCTTGCATGTTGAGATTGTCCGCTTGGCCTTGACTTTGACTAGTGATGTTGGGTGACGCCATTCCATTGACTGACGTTTAGACTTTGGGGTCATGTGAGAAACCCACGTCTCGTCCCCTGTGACAATCTTCTCTAAAAATTGATCACCTTCCTTATGATATCGGTCCAAAAAATCAAGAGCACAAGCCATTCTTTTCACTTGGTGTTCCTCAGTAAGCAGCCTGGAAACGGAATGTGTGCACAATTTGTGAAATTGCAAATTTTCAGAGACACATTTGTGCAAAGTTGTTCTACCCACATTCGGAAATTCCAATGCTAAAGTTGAAATTGTGAATCGCCTGTCTTCAAGAATCTTTTCGTCCATGGCTTTGACCAAATCTTCTGTGGTCACTGATGGTCGGCCTGATCGCGGTTCATCATGGACATTTTCCCATCCGTCCTTGAAAGCTCCCACCCACTTACGCACTTTGCTGTTACTCATCGCATTGCGGTCATACACTTGACTTATCTGTCGATGAACTTCCGCTGCTGAAACGTTCCTTGCTGTCAAAAACCGAATCACTGACCGTATTTCACAGTCGGCGGGCTGATCAATTGTTTTAAACATTTTTAACTGACACTGTAAACAGCACACTCCAACAATAAAAATGCAAATAACGTCGTTTGACGAGCAAGGCATGCTGGGAGTCGGTGCGCATACGCGTTACAATGTTCACGCGACATTCGATTAGCTACGGCGATTCGGACCTTACTTTCCGAATAACCCTCGTGTTTCAGACTGTTGTCAGTTGCAAGGCATCTTGATGCAATTTAAAGTTTAGTTTTGTATGCAATTACTTGTCTCATGTCAGTGTCATTTTTGTAGCGAAACAAGTAAAAATGATACCTGTATCAATCTGTGGAAGCGGCAGTGGTGAAAATTTTACGTAATATGCAGCATTCTCTCCTGCAAACTTTTCTAGGCGTCTTGAGGAAGCATATAATTGTTCGCATCTAAATTTCCAGTATCTAGCCCACTTAACTTTCTCCTTGTCTTTGTCCTCCAGCATCATCTGCTCACACAATACTCTCATTATGGCCCTCGCTGAAGTTATTCTCAGTCGCTGAAACTCTGCACGAGATCTCATTTTAAAACAAAGTCAGTCAATATTGTGCTTTTGAGTGTGAACTCCGAGGGGCTGCTGCTATTAGCCACCAGCAACCAGCATCTGGTAAACGAACTCTGAGTGATCCAGAGTTTAAAACAAGCAGCTGCTTCCATATTTACACTCTTTGAAATTTATAAACAGCATATGCCATTTCGTTTACTATTTGCAGTTTGAAATTCCAAAAATTTTCTTGCCCATAGTCAGGAAGGTACGTTACAGACGAACAAATGAAATAATACCTGCCAGTTGTTCATCAGGACTACCAAAAAATCTCATTTTACTTGAGCCGTTCACAGTGAAGGTAGCAGTAAATGTTCATACAAAACATTGAACTATAAAAACATATTTATTTATTATGGTGTTCTATTTCAGTATCATAAAATGTAATAAACTTAATCGATTAGAGTAGGAGAGATGGTTGAATGGAACCTTACTGAACACATGGTATCTGACGTAAAATTAATTACATTTAAAAAAGAAAATATTTGCCATAAATATTATATTGTATTGATAACAATGTGTTCCTACTATGCATCATGCATCATAGGCTATAAATAATATATCTTTAATATTTATTTGACATGCGGTTTTAAAACGGATTAACAGTAACTACCCCGTTAAATTGACACATTACATTTTTTTTTTAATTTATTACGTGTTTTCTATGACTAGTTGGCTGAGTGAATTAAATACACTATATCTGATGGGCCTTGTCACTTGTGGAATTAGTTGAAAGAGCGAGCCTCTAATAAAAGAACGAATATGAGTGCCGTTCAAATGCCGAACGATTGTAAAGTACTATCTGTGTTGCGGGATGGGCACGAGCTAAAGCTACACAGTTTGTCAAGATCCAATGATTCCCAAAGTGGGCCTAGAATTTTCAACCATTCACTTTTTTTTTTCTGTCCGTGGCTGTATACAGGCTGTGTGGCATATTCTCTGGTATGCATAGGTGTAAGTGTCTATATCTGGTTGACATATGTTTACTGGAGACATGTTACGACACTCAGCACAAGCTGTTCCCAGACCGCCTTTGAAGAGTAACCCCCAGACGGTTGTGCTCGACCTCCAATTGAGTATAACAGTGCTGTGTCGGGGGTTTCTTAAGGACTAAGATTGAGTTATGCTTAATTAGAGTGAAAGGGTATTTAGCTAATCCCGCAAATTTCCAGTTTTGAGCATCAACGTAGAACTGCAGCACCTCTATTGACTGTCCAGGGCAGTACCGAAGCTGGGTTGCCGCTCACTGCGTCGACTCTTCTCTGGGTGGGGAGCCCTCCAGATCTCCTGCAGTATGCGAATTTTCAACCATTCCCACCAAGAAACCAACCCAATGGTTCGGACATCCAAGAAAACCTTGCGTGGGGCCTCTCCGATCACTCATTATACTAACTTAGTTGGTATAGTAGTCCTGTACCATTTCCTTGAATAACTTTACTTTGAAATTCATATTTTTGGTCCAGTGGCTCAACAGCCAGCCTAAACGCCAGATAGTCCAGCGATCCACCTAGTGGACGAGTCTAGGTATCTATCGTTCCTTCTAACAAGTCAGATACACTTTCCCCAATTGTGAGGAGGGCTGGTCCATGGGGAAGTTCCAGCATGGCTCAATTTGTTTAAATCCAGGAGTGACGGGAGCCAAATCACCATTCGGGGAACCTTTAGTCGCCTTGGTGGAAAAAAGCTATGTAGTACTCAGAAGCCTGCTGCTTCACCCACTCTTTCTAGTGTACCGCGCGAGTTACCACGCTTGGATACTATCGTACCATCCCGACAATTTAAGCATCCAGATGACTTCATCAACCAGAGATGACCCAGGAGAATTCGGAACATGTACCCTCCACCTAGTTGAGACACCATAAACTCAAAGCCAGTTCAATTTTATGGTCGAATTTTTACAATTTTAATACTTGTGTCTTTTTACCTTTGCTGGTGACATGTCTTCCTACATCGGTTAATGATTCATTAGGTTCTCTAATGTTGTTCAAGACACGATTAAACCGTGAAGTCGGATTTCTTAAGTCGCTCATCGAAATGCACGTGACATCATTTGTACATACAAAGTCTGTACCAAGGGTTCGTTCTTTTCGATTCAACTTGGTTCAGTAATTTACTTTAATTATTTAACGACTTATTCCTAAACAAAAATTCTGACATACCAAGAATTTTGTATATTTTCTTCGTTTGTAAATAAAACAACAAAATGGCGTATCTTATCTTCTGAAGATACTCTCATATGAATTGATAGTTTCTCGTCGCTTAAATAATGGGTGTTACTAAGTACAGCTTAGTTTTTCTGCTCAAACTCTAAGCCTGAAAGGTAAAACTTCTCTTCCCATTTAAAACACAATTTTTGAATATTATTGCAGTCGCCTGATGTAATCAGGGTCACCTACTTGGAGATAATGGTAACCATTGCGATCTTGTATCAAAATTCCTTTAAAAAAAAAAAATCTGTAGCCTTTGCCAATATGTTTATTTACATTAATTCAATACAATCACCTCTGTTTCGTTTGTGCTGTACAAGAATCTTCCTTGTTTTTGATGATTTTAAATATACACATAAATACATATGTTGGACAGTATCGAACTTTATGGGGACATAATTTTTCAATTTCCTTTTAAGTCGATATTTTAGTTTCTGTTTTTCATAGTCAAGGAAAAAAGCGGATATTTTCCGACTTCAACATATTTTCAGGTAATGTGGGGACTATATGGTATGTCTACAATTGAAATTCGATTGACGAACCAAATACTTTACCTATGGATTTACTCAGAAATAATATGTTAAGTGGAAGATTTCAGAGTTTGCTCTAGCTCAGCATAAACTTAAGAATTTATGGATCATTTAGGCCTCCAACCATATAATAAGTTGTGCGAGAACCGTAAGACACAAGGCCATTATATGGAAATAAAAATAATACATTTTGTAATCCTATAACTAATTAGTGGGTTGTATAGCGAACCAAGTTACCAAGCGTAGAAAATCGTTAATCAGTTTCTATTTAGCTGACATGTTACCAAAGGCAAATAAAGATATATATCAATAAAATAGTGATACAGGTATTTGATTTGTCTTTCATTCCTATTAACGTAGGGCCACGGTGGTGTAATGGTTGGACTACTCGCCTCCTACCATGAAGAACCGGGTTCGATTCCCGGCGGGGTCGCCCACCGATTTTCTCTCATGGAAATCGTACCGGACGATGCCGCTGGTCGGCAGGTTTTCTCGGGGATCTCCCGCCCTTTCATTCCGATGGTGCTTTATATTCACCTCGCTTCACCCTCATTAGTTCTCAATATCTCGATGTTAAGGGCCACCTAAATCCCTTCACTCACTCGCCCACGGTTATGAACGTGTGTACCAGTGAACCAAATTAGATGTTGCTATACATGTGTGTACTGCATGTGGGTCAATACCATGTATAAGTTCTATCTGCCGGCATTCTTCCTTAACTACAGTATATAAGTCAGAATTATCAGTTCCGTAGGAAGACTGAGATGGGGTGTCCCTGGGAGACGCTTCGAACAATAGTCCGACCCACTGCTACTCCAATTTCGCTTCGTCTTGTCTACATCCGTCGTGAAGGGCGCAGCGAACCCAGGCTACCATCTGAAAGTCTCCCTCTCAAACCTCCGTGGCCTGAATTTCACTGAAAAATGCATACTACCGCTGTTATCTCGGAACCATACTTTTATTTTTCAGTACAAGCTATTTCGTACGGTGCACAATGATTATAACTATCCCAAAGCAAAATTTCTAGAATAATGTAATTATATATAATAAGATATTAAAATTCAGCAGATAAAATAATTTGGCACATTAACACACATTCGCACAAATAAATTTCAACTATGCAAAAAAATATCAGCACTATAATCGAAAACAATTATACACTAGCGTTTGTCAAAAATGCAACTCCAAGAAGGATACATGTGATTGAAATTAACTTTATACCACAGATTAGGTACCTGGCAATACACAATTTATTGGGATTACAAAACGGTACATGAACTCTGTCCTTGAGAATTCAGTATAGTTTGAATCCCCCACATGCTGCAATCAGAGCCCCTAAACGTCGTGGCATTGAATCAAAGAGGACCTGGATATGTTCCTGGGGAATCTCCCTCCACGCGGTTTGTATGCGAGTCCATAATGCAGGAACAGTGGTTGCTGGAGGACCGTGACGAACAAGTCCCCGGCCAACTATATCCCAGGCATGTTCGATGAACATGTCAGGCGAACGTGCAGACAAGGGAAGCAGTGGTAGCCATCTTTAATTGCAGAAGGCTTGTCCATTCCTTGCCACATGTGGCCGGGAATTATCCTGCTGAAGAATGGCATGTGGAGTAGCCTAAAAGAGGGGCATTACCTCGGGCTCTGACACCTCCCTGATTTAGCGGTTGCTGTTCATATTGCCCTCAATACATAGGAGTCGAGATCACATGTTATATCCAATAGAGTCCCCAAACCAATACACTTGGCGTTTGTCCGCTATGCCACTTCACAATGCAGGCTGCCAGATTGTGGTCACCATGGTAACGTCTAACATGTATGCGACCATCGCTGTATGACGGGTTGAAGTGGAACTCGTCCGAAAACACTACATTTTACCACTCAGCATGCCAGCGATGGCGTTCACTTGCCCGTTGCAGTCTGAGGCGTTTGTGGTTTCTGGACAATAGAAGCCTACCCAATGACATGCGTGCCACCACTCCAGCCCGCAGCAGACGGCATCGAGCGGTTGCAGTGCTCCAGTGCCGAGCCAACACTGTGGACGAGACTGTACGGTCCGTTACGGCCAGGCAGAAAATATGGCGGTCATACCATTCTGTGGTCACATTGCGTGGTCCAGTACCCGCTCGTTGCTGCGCATGACCCACTTATATCCACTGTTCCACACAAGCATCACTGTTGTAGCAGCATGCCATGTACGACTCGAAATGTCACGGAATGACAAACCCGTTTCCCAGAGACCGATCATTCTGCCCCTTTCGAACCTACTCGCATGCTGATATGGCACCCTTAGACGTCGACGAAACATACCGGCACTTTCTTTCACTTCGTTTGACGGCTCTTGATGGACTGAGCTTGGCGCAACACGGAGCTTTCCGGTCACACAAGAGAGGGCGCTACTGGGCCTACGTGTACGCCATCTCTCTGCACACATCCTCCGAGTTTGGATTTCTTCGGGTCATTCTTTCTGGATGTTGCATTGTTCACAAATAATAGTGCAGATGATGACCATATGTTAGATGAAACCTATTGGTTTGCTTGAAAGCTATTCCATGATCATCTTATATTTTTGTTATCATAAAACAACTAAATTTGGTTTTATAAATATGACTGTTTTGTTTAATTCTTATGAATTTATGTCTCAGTTGAACGCTACGTACAGACAGAGATTTTATTAAGTCATGTCCTCAAGTGGGACAGTAACTTTATCTCATGGATTCCAAAACGCAAATCGCTCTTAGTATTAAAATTGTGGGCTGAAAGCATATTCTGTAGGCAAAACTCTATATTGCATATATATTTTAATACTGATTTAATGCCGTTTTATTATCACAAAACCATTTGCTATACTCATTAAAGTGATATCCTACAACTGTCTCTTGGATATGGATATCACTCTGAAAGATTACAATCATGATAAGTCTGTGTAGGAGTTATTTGGTTATGTGAAACTTGTGGAATACAGCTATGCATATCTGGAAAGTAAAGTACTATCACTTGTAGATTGTGTAGAATATTTATAAATATATGTGTTGATACTTAGAAGCATGGCCGTATCCACTTATCCACTAAATTAGAGCACTGGGATTCGATTTTAATGCTGTTTTTTGTATAGTAGATGTCGTTTTTAAATTTTTACACCAGTGTAACAAATATGTGTCAATCAAAGTTAAAATAAGGAGAGTTGTAACGCAAAGTGTGAAGCGAGTGTGCATGGAAAAGGAAAGTTACGTTGTAAAAACGTATGATGATATTATTCTATCTATATTTCTATAGTATGTGGATCATACATCATAATGACTGGCACATGTGTTTGCCATTGCCAGAACCAGTTTTCCAGTGGATCGACAAGAATACTGGTATAATTATGATGTCCATTGATTGTATGATGGGTTGCATTTTAGAACTTGATGAATATCCTTCATTGTGTATGTAAGTATATTGTGTTTCTACTTGTTGATCAATTTACTCTGATTACAAAGGCAAAATGTAATTATACCATCGGAAGCCAAGAAAAATCATATTTAGAAAATTCAACACGAAAACAATTGAGAAGAGTTTAAAACTTTGACAATTTCGTCGATTGCTCGAATTCGAGCATTTTTTGTTAGCTATAGCCATTAAGAGAAACTAAAAGTAACTAAAAACGTGTCCGTAAAAAAGAGCGCTTTATTTTAATTTATAACTGTACACTATAGAATATATTGTGGAACATGCAGAAGGTGAAGAGAAAGTATATATAACTAGTGTACAGTAAACAAAAAAAAAATTTGGACTTAATATCATTACCAAATTGACAAGTATAGAACGATAATTTACAGCAAAATTCTGGTTCTGGTGCATTTATTTACTAGACATTTTTGACAAAAATATATATGCTTGTTGTTAAGTAGTCGACCTTCCGTGATTATGTACAGGTTGTGTTATGTCATAATGAGAACAGGGTACGAAGAATGAGTGTGGAACTTAATTCTTGGGGACGTGACTCACTCCCTTTTGCTCTGTACATCCTTTTAGGGAGACAATATGACTTATAATCTCCTCGACACTTGGGGCCTTTCTTCTTTTTCCTTCCCAGGTGTGCAGATGTACGAAAAGAGATGTTGAGTGATATTGTCAGTTAACTTCAATGTATAAGCAGGCTACTTTTTCAATTTGGCATTATGAAATGTGTACTTCAAACTAGTTTCTAATCAAAACTACGTGGTTTTGTGTAAATACCACTTATCTAGTGCATCCAATCTCCTAGCCAGAGATTTGTGTCTGCAAGATTTAAAAAATAAACCCTAATACGAACACGGTTTTCATGTGCTTCGTATACTTATTTTATGGTACTGCATACTGCACCACTGAACAAAGCCCTTTTTCAAACTGATCCCTCCTTTTCATGCCTTTCGTGCATTCATATTTTTTTTTTCTTTTCATAAGTATCTTCCCTTAAAGTTGCAAGAGCTCGCAGACTTCTGCTTCTTGGGTATGCTCGGAGAAGCCCGAAGAGAATTACATTATGAGTGCCACTGTGTACGAATTAGTACTTCTATCCTTAAGAGTTTAGCACGTAAGGGGTTTCGTTTGCCATTCTGAACTGTCATTGCTTGATAGGCGAACGTTCCACACATTCTACTTTTTTTTTGTCTGCATTTCTGTATTTCCATTTCACTTCAAGATATATACATTTCAAGAATCTCTACAAAACATATATTTGGTGAATTGAGATAGCTTGCGTTTTCTCTGAAACTGTGTCCATATTAATACATCGTACTATACTTGTATAGCTATCAAGATATCACCTGTGGCCAGCTCATTTTCTCGGGGAAATCCGGCAACCCCAGCCTTTGCGTTCAATTGCTGCTCCATCGTTGGATCCCCAATAGGGCAACGGAGCCTGTGGGTCATCACTCGAAAAACCTATCAAGTTTTGTGGATTTACACCTACACAGAGTACACTTGCATTATTATTATAGTCTCTATCATGATGCTGCTTCTATGCCCCGTGTTGAAGTTTATGAAGGCGGTTTGAACCATTTCCTCTTGCCCCTGTGAGTGTATATCTGAAGCAAATTACGTCATTACTAGCGCTTTCTCTTTGCAGCAGTGGTCATCTTCCAGTAGCCCCTATTCCTGTAAAGTTTCTTCTCCCTCGACACATCCGCACCTGTGTATTACCCGTATGCTGTCTTGCGAGCAGGGAATCGTTACTTATAGTCTCCAGATCACTTAACGTTCTACAGTTGTAGTGAGATATACATATGATGCAGCCTTCGTAATGTAGGATTTTGTGTGGTGAGCGCCATATCTACAAAACGTCTTGACCTATTTCAACTAAACCTAGTATAATGGAAGTACCAACTGCAAGTATGTATTACATACGCTTATTTGCAGCATTTCATGTATGCAAGATACCCAAACCTGAAGAAATAAATCATTTACAGTAAACCTTGTAAACAACTCAACCGATTCCCACCAAATTTGCGTACAAGTAGTGTTGCAGTTGGCCACCAAATCTGGAATGTTTAAATCGAATAGTCTCTTATTTTCATAATTGGGGCATTAATAAGGCATACTCACCGAACAATGTGATCTATTTGTACCAAATTTGATCCGCTGGCAGTACCTACTACGAGTATTCAGTTAGCTATTTCGCATCCTTTTTTTTTTTGTTCGCCATCATCAGAGATAGCGCCATCTGCAAAAATAAATTGTTTACTTCACACCCCAGTAACTACTCAAACTATTCCCGCCAAATTCGCCATAAAGTAAGTCATTCTAACTTTAAAAAATACCCAAATGCTTATTTTCAATTTTGCAGCTTGACATTTTTTTAAGATTGTTTCGCAACACCTAGTGAACCGTTTGGCACATTTCAGGCAAATATAGTACGCTGCGGCAGTACTTGTCGCGAGAGTTAGATATACTTATTCATAGCTTCTTTTGCTTACAATGTTGGCAGGGTCGCCTTAAAATAAAACTTTTCTATGAGATATCATGTACTACCGAAAATTATCTCGAAAAATGTGACGTAATATATACTAAATAGTATAATGCCAGTCACGTAAACTATGGAATTTTCGTGGCGAAGACACATTTATTTAATTATGGTGGCTCAATTATGCGGTTGCATGTTTTATACCTGGAATGATTTAACCCATTTGAACCGATATGGTGTGTTGACAGTTCTAATTTTGTGCACCAGATAGTTTACTTACGACCTCTTTAGACTATCATGTTTAAAAAAAGCATAACTGGAAATATTAAGCTTAAATACCATTTCTGAGTAAATTCTCGACCGAATCCCACCTCTTTGGCACGCAAATAATAATACAAAATGCCAAAAAAATTGTATAGAGCAATTACTTATTTTCACAATGGCAAACGCATTCGTTTAGTGGTATATGCTATTTCTCAAGAACCATTATGCATATTTAAAATAAACTTTATATGCTGGCTTACTCACTGTGTGAATTAAATTAACAAAGTAATAGCTTTAACTGACCGTAATTTTGAAAGATAGCTTCATTTAAAATTTTGCTTCTATTGTCTTAGGAACTACTTGCCAATTACCAAAAAAGTTTGTAAAAATTTCTGTATATTGTACTGAATCGACTTCACGAAACTTTATGGACCATAAAAGCGTACATCTGGAAAGTCTTTAATTTGTTTTCGCACAGGCGTTTGCATATGGGTGCAACGAAGTGCATCTGCCCCCTCCCCTTACGTAAAAGGGTAAATAATCCTAATTGTGCAACAGTTGTTAACGAAACACCGATTTCATTAAGCGTATGTGTCTCTCAGGAAGATTCTGGAATTTTTTGTTGACAGACTTGTTTATGCCACTCTTAATAGATACAGAGCAACCGTCTTGACTGTGAGAGCCATCTTGAAATTACTAAGCATCCCTTGAACCTTTGCACACTAACTACTGATGCTGTTTTGCCTGCCTCTTCTTTGGCCGATATACCTACAGTACAACACTCATGCTCTCCTACTTCACCATCAGCAAAACANTTTTGCCTGCCTCTTCTTTGGCCGATATACCTACAGTACAACACTCATGCTCTCCTACTTCACCATCAGCAAAACACCAGTGCCAATACTACGCTGCTGTGTTCACGAAATACTGCAGAAGTGTAGGAAGACATTATTCGTACCAGACCTGCGACTTTTACCGGTGTGATAAATACAGTGTGCGCTTATAACTGTAAGGACAAATTGAGTAGGCATCTGATCTCAACACATCTATACTCTTGGAACGTTCANCAGTGTGCGCTTATAACTGTAAGGACAAATTGAGTAGGCATCTGATCTCAACACATCTATACTCTTGGAACGTTCAAATCGATCCTTTATGGACAACAACATACATTGAGGTCCTTAGAACAGGCGTGTGGCAATAAACCCACACAACCACATTAAAAAACTATCCAAGTGGGCGATTTCAATCAGGCACGTAAAGAATAGAAATCCCTAGTCGGTAGGCAGTCGTTACTCTGAGTTGGCAAACCAAGTCAGTAGTTAGATATAGTATGTTCGGTGCCAGTGTCGGTGCAGGGAGCCGGGAGCCAGAAATTTGGTAAGGAAATGACAAACCTCACACGTTTGCATCCCGCTTCGGGGGCGGCCATATTGTCAGCCAGTGCCAAAATTTGCCAAAATCTGCAAAAAAATTACAAAAAATTATTTTTTTACAAAATTAATTTTGAAAAATTAATTTTTCAAAATTAACATTTTAAAAGTTTGATTCAATATTTAAAAAATGATTTAATATTTCAAAATATTAATTTAACTTTTCAAAAGTTCCAAAAAATTATTTTTTCTCGCTCATTCCCTGGCGGCCATGTTTGTTCATAAAGGTTTCCCAAGCCGACACCAAGGGTCGGCCATGTTGGTTGTGGATCCCGAAGACACCGCCCAGTCGTAATGTCATGCTTTGGCATTCTAGGGGGATGCCGCAGTGATGTAATAGGTAGAGCGCAACTTCACGCTCTTGCATTCACGCACCGATGGCGACGGCTCCCAACAGAGACACCAGCAAAGACATAGCTTCGGAGTCGTTATGCCATACTCTGGCATTCAAGGGGCCCCAGTGTCGCAATGGATAGAGCGCAACTTCACGCTCTTGCATTCACACATCGACGATGGCTCCCAACAGAGACGTCAGCCAGGACATAGCTTCGGGACTTCACGCTCTCGCATTCAAGGGGGCTGCGGTGACGCAATGTGTAGAGCGCAACTACACGATCTTGCATTCATGCACCGATGATGGCGGCTCCCAACTGAGATGCCAGCTAGGACATAGCTTCGGGACTTCACACTCATGCATTATAATGGAAGGGTCCCACGGTACCACAATGGGTAGAGCACAACTTCACACTCTTGCATTCACACACCAACGATGGAGGCTCCCAACAGAGAGCTTCGGGACTTCACACTCATGCATTCAAATGGAAGGGTGCTGCAGTGATGTAACAGGTAGAGTGCAACTTCACGCTCTTGCATTCATGCACCGACTATGGCACCTCCCAACAGAGGTGCCAAGCATTCCATTTCAATGGTGGCCGCAGTAGTGTAGTGGATAGAGTGGATGGTAAAACATCACGCTCCTGCATTATCAGGGAATTATGCAGTGGATAGAGCACAGCGGCTTCCAAGAGACACGCCAGCCATGAAAGAAAAATGTGCTAGAGCATTGCATGTGTGTTAACCCCCCCTTCCATACCAGTCCCCGGCCCCCGCCCGTCGAGAGAGAGAGACAAAAATATTAGACATATATATACATATATTTATATAAGTCCTACCATCACACACAAACACACACCCTCCCCCTCCCAGCAGCAGCATACTTACATACACATGCGATCGCGCCTGCATCCGAGAGCGAAGTGGCAGGCTGTGACACACACACACACTGTACATAACAGAGATCACCCAGGAACAAAAAAAACTCACATAAATATTACCGATTAACCAATTTGCATATCAGTTCGATGGAGATCGTGCTGCAGACAACCATGCTTCCTGTCCGCATCAAAGATATCGACGAAGATGAAACTAACATTTTTAAATTACGGCATGGAATGTTATTACTGGACACCGTCTGAGGAATCATAGCAGGACCGAGCAACTGCAGGAAAACTTGCATCCTCATTAGTCTACTAGAAGAACCCAACGGTCTGCGGTTCGAAAACATGTACCTATACCTGTAATCCACAGTACTTACGACTAGCACAAATACTACAAGCAGTTGCAGGCCTCGGTTACTTTCAATTTAGTGACAACGACACGGTCGTGCAGCCAAGCGAGGCTTTACCGAACTCCATGTTAATTTTCGACGACATAGCGTGTGAGAAACAGGCGACCATGCAGCAGTATTTCAGCATGGGACGTCATGTAGCAGACCTAAGATAAATGGATTGCCAAACGTATTCACGAATGCCTAAACAGCTTCTGCGTGACAATGCGAATTTCCTAGTCCTATTTCGCATGGACGACCTGAATTTACGCCACTTCTACACAGACCTGGTAAACACCGACATGACATTCGACAAATTTAAAGACCTGAGTGCCTGTTGCTGGCGTGAACCTCATGGGTTTCTAGTTATAGCAAAAAAATTTTGACTTGAAAAGGGACGGTACCCTAGTGGTTTCGATCAGTTCATTATAGTGCATCAGTGAAGTATGAGGTACTCAGTATCCAAGTTCGGCCATAGTGATCTGAAACGGACACCAGAAAGCTGTATTATATCTACTAATGATGGGAACTGTAGTTTCGGGGGAAAACGAGCAGAGAATTTAGGTGGAGCGAAACACGATGGCGACGCCGCGAACGTATCCTTTGTCCGCAGCGTTACCTCGGCGGCGTTGCGGTCAGTGGCGACACTTCAAACCAGTATCGAAATGCAGTCGCGCACAGTAATTGCAGGTATGGCTCGAATGCGGGCAGTGGCCACACTGCAAACCAGTATTGAGACTCATTAGCGCACATTATTGTCGGGTATGGTGCGAATCACGGCCTTAGAGACAGCTCTGAGCAGTGTAGGAGAGCGAATAGCCAGCAGTGTTCATACAACAGTGTCAAGCGAATTAGATCCATTCGCCAATGACATTAAGCAACTGGCTGCAGTGGGAGGGAAGCTCGCCATGGTGGAAGGATGCCTCTTCGATACCAATATACTTACCACGAACATGGATTTGAGGCTCGGCACGTTAATCGATAAGGTATCCCACATGACCACCGTCATAACCGGAGACGCGCTCGACGTCGTGGAAGGTAGGCTGGCCGGCACCACAAACATGNCCGTCATAACCGGAGACGCGCTCGACGTCGTGGAAGGTAGGCTGGCCGGCACCACAAACATGCTGTCTACCAATATGGAGGCCCAGCTGCACAAACTATCCGATGACATACTTAAACTGAACGTGTTAGGGGCTAGGATATCGGCCATGGAGAAGAAAATCACTGATGTGGGAGAGCAAGGGAGCGCGAGAGTTCTAGCAGGCCTCACTGCATTACTGGACAGGCACCTTAATGTAAAGACCGAGTTCGTGGTACCCCCGAAGCTGGAATCAAATCTCTTCGCCATGGAAGGCCGTCTGTTCGCCAACATGAACGTACTGTACACCAAGCTGGACGCCCAGCTGAGCAAAATATCCGGAGATGTAGGGAAACTCAGCACGTTAGGCGATGCGTTCGCAGCTATGGAGAAGGAAATGAAGGATGTAAGCGATCAAGTTAGCAGTCTCGCCGTGAAACTAGACAGTCTCCTTAATGACAAAGCCATGGACGACGTGGGCGAGCGAGTGAGAGTTCTTGCCACGAAACTAGGCAGTCACCTTAATGACACGACTGCGCTGGTAGCAATAAGTAAGAAGTTAGATGCGAACCTCGGTGCAATCAGTACGATGTCCCTCACCATGACGAAACATTTTCAGACTTTAACCAATAACATGCAAAGCATAGTGGCGAGCAGGGTGCCTGCAGTAAGAGCACAACTGGTAGATTTAGGCTACCGCGTCGACTACAGGTCCCTTACGACCTTTGCTGCAACATTGAGAGATAATATGCGTATAGCGACCGAGAGCGCTGACAAACTGAGTGGTGTGGACGCCAAACTCACAGCAGTCGAGACACAGCTCGTGCATTTCGACATTAAGAGGTTTACAATCCTATCCGCGAAACTAGACGAACATCTTAATGCGTCAGGCGCAGGTTCGACTATGCTAACCACATTATGTACGCAACTGGAGAGCGTAGGCAGCTTAGAGACGAATCTCAGCAAGATATTCGAAGGGATGACGAACAAATCTGCTCTAAGAACTCGACATCCGAAATCAAACAGTGATTACAGGACTTGCAGATCTACAGGAACTTATCCCCCACAGGATTGTTCGTAACTTAAATGATATGCACACAGACGATGAAAAATGGGCGCATTGCGAGCATGTGGGTACTGCAGTGCTTCAGAAACTTAATACTTTCGAAGATAAAATTGTCAATTTTATTGTGCTGTAGAGCCATCGTCTAATAAATACATATATATATAGTACGAACAAGTCACTATAAATTTCAGTATAATGTCTGCAGCTGCCGAGGATTTACGCCGCATTGTTGCAAGCGTTCATGAGAAGTACCTACAGGTGAAGCGTGTTCGTATGGAGCGCGATGCATTATTGCAAGAAGCCTTCTGCCCGATCACATCCCGGCTGGATACTTTAAAGGAGCAACCGGTTCCCCCTGTCGGTAGTGTGAAGACCGACCCGGACATCGAACTAAAGCCACTTCCGGAGGGCAATGGCAAAGATGATGATGACAATGTATCGTTGGCCGAATTGAGACGTAAGAAAAAGGTAGGTTCCCACCCGGACACTTCGTAATTATCTCACTTCCTATACGACTCGCTTTAACAATGTGATTTACGGTGTATATAGGCGGAACAAAAAATGGTATCTCAAAACAAGCATATTTATTTTCTACCCAACGANGTATATAGGCGGAACAAAAAATGGTATCTCAAAACAAGCATATTTATTTTCTACCCAACGATTACATACAGATTGACAATGAAACCATACATGCAGCGCCAGGCCTCTACGAGCTGTTTTTTAAACGACGACCTGGCGAGTTTTCATGAGAAGCTCTACACCAATACCAAAAATTACTTAAACTCACGAGCGCGCATTTAAACGATAATGACGTAACTGCCAATACATATAAGGACGAGGTCCATCCGAAATTCTACATTATTGCCGACGTAGGCCTAGCCAGTGGTTCGGGACTGCCTTCGAAGCTTGACGGAGGCAGCCAGCTCGAGTTCATGTACTGGGACAATGTCAATGAGCTCGTATCCCAACTTCGACTACTCGTAGCATCTCAACAAGCAGGTAATCAGTCACACACGAACGAGATTGTAAATATTGTAGAGGAACTTCGGGAAAGCAGCTACGTCTACTGAACATGTCACGGGTGGCGATCGCAGACGAGATTCACAGGCCAGCAAGAAGAAATTTCCGCAGAAGGAAGGTGCTCGTGTTGGGACTCGACGATTTGTATCAAGCTGACCTGGTGGAAATTATCCCATATGCTGCAGTTAATAAGGGGTATAGATACATGCTAACCGTAAGTAACTGTTTCAGCAAATACCCGTGGGTCGTCCCAGTTCGCAGAAAAAGCGGGGCGGACGTTGCTGACGCTGTGAAAATGGTCTTAAGCGACAAGGGACCACCTAAGAATATGCAGACTGATTTAGGGAGGGAATTTTACAATGAAGCATTGCGTTCACTCATGGACGGAATCAAAATTAACCACTACAGCACCCATGGTGAAAAAAAGGATTCCATTATTGAGAGATTCAATCGAATATTAAAAGCAGATATTTGGTGTGAATTCTCTGTGCGAGGAAAAAATGTGTGGCTGGATATGTTACCTCGCCTAATTACCAAATATAATGCTAGAAAACACAGGACCATTCGTATGCGACTGGTGGATGTTAAAGACGATTCTTTGCTGGAGACTGTGTTTAAAATCGATGATAGTGGATAGGCGGAAGGCGAAGGTAAAGGTGGGAGACTATGTCCGCATTTCCCGAATTAAACCCCCATTTGCGAAATCTTACATGCCCGAATGGTCATTAGAAATATACAGGATTAGCAAGATTCGACATAACGAACCCTGGACCTTCGTGTTGGAAGACCTAAATGGAGAGCGTTTGAAAGGTCAATTCTATAACAAAGAGGTAATGAAAACAAAATTCCCAAACATGAACTTGGTTGAGCGGATATTGAAACGACNGGTCAATTCTATAACAAAGAGGTAATGAAAACAAAATTCCCAAACATGAACTTGGTTGAGCGGATATTGAAACGACGAGGGCAGCGCATATACTTCAAATGGCGTGACTTCAGCTCCAGATATAACAGCTGGATATTATAATCAGTTCAGAATAAAATATAAAATACGCTTCTGTCTTCACACACACAGGATGCCTCTCGGCTGAGTGGGTGGAAGAGAGAGACCGCTGCACGTGCCGCTCTTGCCGTGAAGGACAGAGCGTGGAGCTGTCATGCAAGATCGTAGACTGCGGTTTGCCGCCACCGCAGGACGACCGTGCCATCGCTGACACACCAGCCTTCATAGGCGGATTGGGGAAGTTACGCAAGACCCCTGCTGTGGTCAGTCGCTGCAGGGTGAGCCTCTCGTCACCGATACATGCAGGGACACAAACACTGACCTCCCCAGATGGAGGGGGGGGGGGAACATTTACGCAATATCCGAGCCGTGGTCGCGCGCCCAGACATACTTACCGTCGCTGCCACGTGTCGAGACACACACACCTGCCTCTCGAGGAGCAGTGCGGAAAAAAGTATGAAGTTTCATCCAAAATAACGTAAACATGTGTGGGGTGTCCAGGTTCATAGCCAGCCCCAAATACAAAGTCTATAAAGCAGTAACACAATACAATTTAATATTCAGTTTATAGTTATGTGTCGTAGGGGAAAGATCGCCAAGAAAGGAGGTGGACTGATAAATACTTTAATTAATAATTTGCCCTTTGAAGTGCACCTTCCCTGTTATAAGTATTGCGGCCCTGGCACTCCACTCGGCTGCAGAAAATATTACAGCGTAGCAACATACCCATTACCGCCTTAGACACAGCATAAAAACAACACAACATTGCATACACAACAAGTACTAAGTTAGCGGAGAGACACGTAGCCAATACGATTCTTATTCTTGCAGATAAAGCAAAGTCAATAACAGGGTCGTCACAGGCCCATCTCAGGGAACGCATAGCAACATGGGGGGGGGGAGGTGTCGAAAATTATGAATACTAACATGAAACGCAGCATGGGATTGAAATTTGGAAGGACGAAAATGGTACGCCCCGGCAGGAAACCGCGTAGGGTAGCAGTGAAACGAGGCGGAATTCTACAGTTCATCTTGCCGGCTCTTGGAGTACGAGGAAGTTTGATTGGAGGTGCCAGCGGCATTGCCAGTGCTGTTAATACGGCCAAATATGAAAGCAAACGCTTGATGGATACTTTGAGACACAATAGACGAATGGAGATGCTTACAAAAAAAAAAGACCGCTGGCTGTACCTGTGTCCCTACAAACAAGTGGCGAGGAAAGGAGACAGAAAGAGAAATCAACAACGCAAAAGAAAGAGGCGATCTTAAGAGGTCTGCCAGCCCACCCGCTAACCAACTTTGAAATACTTAATTATGAACAAAAATTAAAGTTAAGGAATTTCCAGAGAGTGTTCATGCAAGATCGACTACCCTGTCGAGCGTGTCGGTTAGAGTGTGGCATAGTAAACCTTGACAGTAGCACAGGCCCGGGAACTCATTGCACAGCATATAAAAAGAATGGAGATACGGTCCACTACTTTGACAGTATTTCAGAGGAGCGTGAATATACTATAATCACGGAGCAGAGCAAAAGCCGCGATCATGGAATTGCGGACACCTTTGTCTGCGCTTCCTTACCAGATAGATACTTAACGAGTGGGTGCTAGGAGCGGACCTCAGTCATGTCCATCACCTTGATCTCGTTGGGCAACAGTTCGGAATTGCGTTCCGTGCACTTCCCACCACTCTCCCTGAAGGAGGAATTTTCCGTGGCGGTTACTGATTTTCAAACGTACTTCTCGGTGCCGAACATAGATGACCGCAATTGTATGTTCCATTACGTTAAGGGGGCGGGAAGATAGGGGAGGTGCGTATTCCCACAGAGTCTTATGAAATCGAAGACATAGTCGAATATCTTACGCGTGAGCTGGGACAGGAAGCCACATTAGTTCTTCGTGGTAATGCGAACACTTTGCACAGCGAGATGAAGTGTAGTGCACAGGTAGACTTCTTGGGCAGCGATACTCTCGCCACCATGCTAGGATTCGAGAACGCTACATACGAGGCTAATAAAATACACACATCTACGCTGCTGGTACAAATATTCCCTGTAAATGTAATAAGAATAAACTGCAATTTGGTTAACGAGTCGTATCTCAACGGCAAGCCCAGCCAGACACTGCGCGAATTTTCAGCGATGGTGCCACCAGGATTTAAGCAATGGACCGAAAACACCCATTTATGATCCGGTAGTGACGTCGAATGTACAGGAGGTCGTAGTGTCCGTTGTGGACCAAGACAGTCGATTGATTAATTTTCGAGGCGAGGAGATAACGGTCAGCCTGCATTTAAGGAAAGATGGGCCTTAAAATTAAGCGTGTGAATGCAATAAAAGTCGCCTATGGTACCAAAGTTAAAGTCAGTATGAGTCGAGCATGCAGAGCTCTAACACCTGAAAACGTGCGTTTCCTTAGAATATTGGGCCTGACGATCAAGCATGGATGTGGAAATATTAAACGTTGCGGAGCCGGCGGGGTTCGAAGACGCGATCACCAATACTGAAATCCACATGTATTCACCCTACCTGCTGGGTCCCTACGTGCCTTCGTCCGAGGTCCGAATCCCGGTGCAAAAACAAGTTATATACACAGTGCCGTGTAACTCATATTTGCACTTCTGTGGAACACTGACAAAGCCAGGCAACGCGCTTCCCAAGACGACTAAAATCATTAGAAACAGTATACTTCACATGATAAGTAGACTCGCGTAGGAACTGAACGGGTGTGAAATCGACGCCACGCGAGATGTACGAATCACAGCCATCGTAAGGAACTATCTGTCATTAACGCATAACCAATTGCTTAACGCCAAAATGGCACGCTGGAGCATTGACGACGAGTTTAAGGTTCCCGTATATGTGAACGGGAAATTCGAAGTATGTTGGCCATTCACATGGCCAACATGCAAGCGAACGCGCTCCAGGACACGGGAGCAGAAGCTGCGCAGCTAGCAATACTCGCGATTGACTGGTTATTGTCCGAAGATTGTACAGTGCACAAACATACGACCATGCTGGTAGACTGTGGCAGTAAATGTACTCTACCATACGCTGCTAAGGTATGTTGTGTCTTCAATTGAAATAACAAGTGCTGCACTTGCTTCATATACGTGCGTGTGTGGTAGACCGTATATAAGTAACGCCTAAACAACACCAACAACTGTTTTTTTACTACATAATGAAGAGTGAAGGTGGTACGGCGTCGGTCGAGGGTGAACTGACTTGTCGCAGCAAGTGCAAATGCTGCCAGGTTGTGTACAATCTACTTGCATGCCTCCTCCTGCTATTGGTCAAAGCTCGTGTCGACGCTGTGTAGATGCTATATAAACTCTCTGTTTACCTACCAGTCGACTTCAGTGTTCTCGAGATGAACGTACCATTTCGTCCGGAGATCGCCTACAGCAGTGTGACGCCTGTGGACGGCGCAATCACCTATGAACTTGCAGCCGCGGGAGTTCCAGCTGCCACCACTCCAGATGCACGCTCGTATAGTGAACAGTGTGACGGCATAGCACATTGGCTGTTTTCCCACATGCCTGTTTCATACGAGACATGTCAGCAGATGATATACTGCAATGTATTGGGGAGATGTGTAGTTCACAATATGGACCCTTGCCTTGGGGTTCGGACGAAGTGATTAAGCACGCTTTGCTAAACGATGCGATTCGAGTTCACCTTCCCGACTGTGTACCGATGCCAGAGACGCCTGTTCCTGCTGCCGTGATGGAGTTTGTCACCCAACCGCTGCCTGCTGCCGCCCCCACAGCTGCGAAACATGCGAAGAAATGTTCTACCGTCGTGATTGACATCACTGGTGACGCTGTCTGGTCGCCCACTGCCGCCTCCAAACATAAGAATACGATTGCTACTGTTAAGGGCCCTCGAGAGCGTGCGCCATGCCCTGCCCGTAAGAGGAAGCCGGCTGCTGTCACCACCGCCTGCCTGAGTTGTGGAATTCTTCACTACATGACATGAGATATTTAACTGTTGCAGAACGAAAACTGTACTGATACAGTTCATCAATACGCTGCTTGCAAAGGTGTGGTGCTCAAAGCTTTTATTTGCAATGTAGTTAACAACAATAATGTGCTTTTTACAACAATTAGAATTGTGTGTGACAATCTTTGCTTTTAATTGTATAGTTATGGAGATTTTCTTAAAACTACAAACTGTTGCGCTCGCATATGGGGTTACACAAAAAAGTTTTATTTGTAATGTTTTTTAACAAAAAAAGTTTTGCTTATATTGTTAAGGTCTCGTTACTGTTTTGATGTGTTCATGTAAATGAAAACGTGTCTTGTGTTTTGCATTAAAGTAATTGAATGTTTATATATATATATATGTATATAATACTTCGTACTTGCCGTACGAGTGTGACAATCTTTGCTTTCAATTGTATAGTTATGGATATTTTCTTAAAACTACTTACTGTTGCGCTCGCAGATGGGGTTACACAAAAGTTTTATTTATTATGTTTTTTAACAAACAACAATTTTGCTTATATTGTATAGGTATCATTACTGTTTTGATGTGTCCACATAAATGAATGTGTATATATAATTATTCGTACTTGATGTACTATTATGTTAACAAAGCAAATGGTAGAAGGCTCAATGTACATTCTTGTTGTGAGACTCTATGTGTGTGTTGGTTAATCACAACAGTTTTATTTGCAAATGAAAAAAGGGAATTGTAATACCTATTTCTTCGTACTTGATTTTTGTGTGTAACAACTGACATCTACTTGTTTTGTGGTATTTACACATAAGTGCAATTGAAACACGATGTGTGTGTTTAACCACAAACAATACCTTTCCTGTAAGGTGTAATCACACCACATTGTATACCTTTATACATGACAATATAAATATATATATATATATGTGTGTGTGTTCTGAAACTTGTGAGTATTCTTATTGCTGAGTGTAGAGACAGACCTGTCATAACAAAAATTAAAAACCCATGCTAATTTACAGTAACCGCAAAATGCAGCACACAGACACGTTGCTGATTGCCTATCACAAAGGCGCAAGTCACGAAAATGTATGTTCAGGTGGAGACCTCACACGACCTGCTAGTAGATTGTAAGTACAAGTTGTATACACGCCATTAAGGGACACAATACGATACATGCAAGTACCACCGGACTCTGTGTGTGGCTTGCCGTAGCTGCGGTCTTCGCCTGCACAAAGCCAGTGACATAACTGGTTGACGAGTTTCTCCGTGCTGGCACATTGTGCTAGGGTGGTATATATACAGCCTCGCAGAACGATGCACTTTCAGTTGTTGCCAGACTGCTGAGCAGTCCGTGTATATCTATATATTTCACATCGGCATCGGGCTTCTGCAGCGCTCTGCGCCTTCCACTAGACGGGTCCGCAGCACCCCCGACGGTACACAGCCATCTGCTGCTGACACTCGCTACCAAGCGTCCATGCTGGGTAAGTGTTCTTCTGCATTGTGTGTGTGTTGGTGAGTAGACATACATCAGGCAACCGATCTATCGCGTGTGCTATGGATGGTTGTTGTTCATTGGGAGTTTATATCACTTGGCAGCCAACGCGGTCGTCCTTGTGCGTGTGTCTTGTACAAGTAACTACCTTTCCGTTCGTAGTTTTAACAGCGACCCTCGCGAACATGGAGTGTTCTATTCCAGAGCATTTATTTATTGGAGTTGTTCACTCTTCGTCGGGGGGCCACATGCTGGGCTGAGGTACTACATGTAATGGACACTCCCAGCTGTGTGTTATTTTTTTCCCCAATACACGGTCCTTAGTAGGTGAAGGGCGACCGGCTGAACGCTTCAAAACCGGACCTTACCAGGCATTCTGTATACCTTACAGCATGACAATTGTGAACTTGACTCATATCCTGCGTACGTCTCCTGCAGGTTAAGGCCCCAGGATCGAAACTCGGGAGGAGGAGGAGGTTGCCTACAATTTCACTGTTTCCCTCCCCCTGTACAACGCATCACCTAGGCATAGGGCTCCTGGTGTCGCGACCCGGCGAACTCACTTACATGTGTTTTTCCCCACTCTATATATATAAATATATAAACACACCTTTTGGTTTTATTTGTAATTTACCTAGAGTGTTGCGTGCGTGTACTAGCCATGCTGTTTTGTGTTGAATGTCACTTGCATGGTTGTCATTTATACACACATGTAGATTTTACGAACTAACCTGGAAACGAGGTGGAGTTTGTTTCATAGGATATCACACCCAGCATCGGGCACCACCACCACCTAAGTGTATTGAGAGAGAGAGAGATGGAAGCTAGCACTTCTTCATCACCAGGGTTGAGTCCATCCTCTGCTGCGTTGACTACTCCCCCTCATAATATATGTAGGCCCGCAGTACAGTGTGGTTTCTGTGGCCAGGTGTTCGGAATGGTTTGCGGCATGAGCGTAATTGCTCTCACAATCCATTCCTGCAGCCGACCCAATATTTTTGCGAGCGGTGTGGATGCTCCTTCGCACGTGCCGAACATCTCATAGGGCATGGAATGCTGTGCACAGGAGTGATCAGGCAGGCTGCCTCGCCCAACTGTCCTTTCTGCAATGCAGGCTTCGGGCATCCTTGCAATGCCCATCGCCATGAACGCACATGTTGGACGAACCCCACAGTTCGACCATTACAATGCGGGACCTGCGGCCAGCAGTTTACCAGAGCTGATCACCTTGGTGTCCATTGTGCAAAGTGCTCTGGTGCTGCTAACCCCACCTCCCGGCCGGTGAAGCGTGCAAGAGTAGCAAGCCCGCAGCCAGGGCCTTCCCATGCAATTCAGGCTCTTGCGAGCGAGGGTAGCTCTCGTCGAGGCTTCACTGCCACTGGGGCTGGCGAGGGCGACTTGCATGGGTTCGTGGAGGTGGAAAGCGCATTCAACGGCGTTATGAGAGCATACATCGGGGAGAATTCCTCGGAGCATACGTTGCGGAGAATTCCTCGAGGGTGGCAGTAGACATTTGCGGCTACCTCGAGAGTATGAAATCAAATATAATTGGCCAACTCGAGCAGGAAGTCAAGGACCAGGGGGCGGTCAAATTTAATTTATTTCTCTAGTGCGTTTATCGAAAACTGGAGCCGCACGACGACGAGGTAGATCGTCGTGCATTTAAGATGAAGAACGTGCCTGTATTTAATGTGGCTGATATCGAGGAGGGTCGGTGTCGGCCGCCATTGCAAAGATCGGTCACGAGGAGACTGACTATATGGGGAAGGGCAGCGGCTGGACCCTCACTGACGTGAAACGGGTCCAGTTACGTGTAAATAAGCTCGATCCCTTAAGGGTCTCTTCGTACATCTTCTTGCCTGCAGGTTTCGCAGAGAAAGGAGCGATTATCATCCCGCACAACACTGACCTGCAGTGCTTTAAATGGGCGATACTGCCACACTTTGTAGAGGGGAGACATCCGCAGCGCGTCAACCACCAATACACCAGACTGGAGACGCGCTTCGGCTTTTCCACCGTAGATTTCCCCACCCCTTTAAGTCAAATAGCTATGTTCGAGAGAGCTAATACGGGGGTCAGCGTTAATATTTACGAACTCGACGAGAATACGAAAGTAGTGCCAATACGGGTGACAGATGTCGAACTGGCCCAGCACTTTGATTTGCTGCTGCTCCCCACTGCAGAGGACCAGAACCCGCACTATTGTTATGTTAAGAATTTCTCGCGACTGGTTCGTTCCCAGGTGACTTCACACACAGAGCATGTAGATATCAGTAAGCGCCGCTTCAAAGTGTATGATAATCAACTGCGTGTGAACGGGTTGACAGGTGCTGAAACTCTGGCAGAGCACAGGTGGTATTGTAATGACCACGGTGCTGTTCGCGCAGACATGCTGCAGCCTGCCGCGGACGGCAAGCCACCTGTGCTCAAGATCCAGAATTACCAAAACGGCGATAAGGTACCTATCATAGTATATGCAGACTTCGAGGCGATTCTGGTGCCTGTGCAGATGTGTCAGTCGAACCCAGACATGTCCTACATATATAGGTACCAAAAACACGAGCCCTATTCTTATGGCATATACGTCATGGTAGACAATGATATTATTCCGGCATCCAAGACGACCAGCCTACCCCTGGGTGTAACCATTTACAAGGGCGAAGGTGCATCGAAACGCTTCTTGGAAGAGGTGGTTAGGATAGGTCTCCTGTGAAAGACATATATAGTCAGTCTGAACCTATGTTAGCACTAACACATGTAGAATAGGTCGGCTATGCTCTAGCCACTACCTGCTGCCACTGTTCTGGCATGTTCACATACACCAACCGAAAGGTACATGATCATGATCATTTCACTGGCAGTTTTATTGGGGCACCATGTAATAACTGCAACAAGCTTCGTCGCCGGCCCCAGAGACTACTGACACTCTTCCATAACTTGACGTATGATGCCAATTTCATTATTAAGCAGATTGGCTACGATACCCAGAACATATTTATCATTCCACATACAGAGGAAAAGTTAATCACCTTCAATAATATTTTGGGTGACAAGTTCACTATACAGTTCATTGATATGTATAGGTTCATGTCTGCCAGTCTGGCAACTCTCGCGCAGAATCTGCTGTCTGGCGAATTCCACACATCTCGCTTCTCCATGGTAGAGCGCGAGCTAGAGCTGGTAACCCGGAAAGGCGTCTTCCCCTACGATTATGTTAGCTCATGGGAGAGGCTCTCCGAGCCGCGGTTACCTGCTATAGAGTCATTCTATAATAGGCTTACTGGGAGGAATGTAAGTGCGGGAGACTACCAGCCTGCATAGACCGTCTGGGACGTGTTCGGCTGTCGCACCCTTCGAGAATATTCGGAGCTGTACTTGAAGACGGACGTGTTGATTCTGTGTGACGTCTTCGAGAATTTCCGGGGGCTCTGTCTATGCATGTACAGTCTCGGCTGTGTGCACTATGTTAGGGCGCCTGGATTCTCGTTGGATGCGATGTTGCGCAAGACGCAGGTGGAATTAGAGTTGTTCTGCGACTATGATATGCACCAGTTTATTGAGGCAGGTATCAGGGGAGGAGTGGCTCAATGTCAAGCGACACGCAGTTGCCAATTATATGCATATACCTGAGACGTACGATGCCAATAATCAATGCGGTTGGGCGATGTTTTCGCCTCTCCCATATGCCGGGTTCAAATGGACCGCCACGAACATCGGTGTGATGGACGTGCCGGACGACGGATATGTCGGCTACATACTGGAGGTAGATGTAGATTACCCTTCCGCTCTTCACGAAGCCCATATGGAACTTACATTCTTGCCAGTGAACGAGAGTCCCCCTGGGTCCAAACACGCTAAACTCATGACGACCCTGGAGAGCAAGCTTCATTATATCGTACATTACCATACTCTGAAGGAAGCATTGGATCATGGGTTGTGGCTGAAGGCTGTTCGCTGTGTTCTTCAATTCCAGCAGAAGGTGTGGCTAAAGCCGTATATAGACATGAATACGACGAAACGTCAAGCAGCCACGAACGCATTCGAGAAGGGCTTTTTTTAATTAACGAATAACGCAACGTATGGCAAACTTATGGAAAATAAGCGCAAACGACAGCGTATGGAACTCGTGTGTAGAGAAGTTCGGCCGAAGAAATTAATTTCTAAACCTGCATTCAAATGCAGAACGATAAACGGTGAGTCGTTGTCCCTAGTCAAATTATGCCAAGAGAGCGTTAAATATGACAAGCCTATATACGCTGGGATTACCATACTCGACCTGTCACAGACACTCATGTACCACTTTTACTACGACGTCATGCGAGCGTGGTATGGGAGCAGTGTCAGTCTCTCCTATATGGACACCGATTCCTTTATAATGGAGCTCGACTGTGCTGACTTTTACAGCGACCTAGCCTCTGACCTGGCGCTCATGACGGAGATCGACACTGGCGGCTACCGTCCCACTCATCCCTGCTATTCTCCAGTCAACTCCAGGGTGATTGGGAAGTTTAAGGATGAGTGCGCGGGTAACACTGTGGTTGAGTTTGTCGGGTTGCGGGCGAAGCTGTATGCGTATGGTTGCCAAAATATGGTGGTGAAACGCGCGAAGGAGATACAGAGGTGCCTACTTGAAAACACGTTAATGTTTGACGATTATCGACGCATCCTTTTGGCCCAGCGCTGCATGAGAGTACAGGTCGCTAGTATTAGCTCGTACCACCACGAAGTTTTCACCGAGCGCGCGAATAAACTAGCACTTTCGTGGATGGATGACAAGCGAAAAGTCCTGGATGATGCCATTCATACCGTCCCCTATGGTTATCATTCCTAAAAAGAAAAATGCTCTGGGTCAGGCCTATGTAGTTATGTATGTATGTCGTCTCGAAGATAGTGTTATTTCTCCCAGCATGTACTGGAGAACTTACAGGTGTCTTCGTATTCCGCTTGTCAGGTATATTGCTGAGGGGTTTTTTGGTAGCCATATTTCTCGATAAGCATGCTGTAGCACATGCAAGTGTGTTGCAGGCTTGCCAGGTGTGCTGCCTGATAGTCTACTATAGCGCATTCAAGAGGCACGTTCCTAACATTATCAGGTAGATTATCAGTTTTGTTTCTTTCTTGCAGTATACTGGAGCTCGTGCAAGACCGGATGGCTTGCCAGGTATACTATTTTTTTGACCTACGTGCTGTCTGATTCAGTGTACTGTAGCCCTTGCAAGGGTTGCAGTCTTCTCCTTGCCAGGTACACTGGGTGGTAACATGCTGGAGTGCATGCAAGCGCTCATTTTACTTGCCAGGCCTGTTACCAGCATGTCCTGTACATGTTTTCATTTTCTCAGTGGTATACTGGAGCTCATGCAAGCCGTTGTCGCCTTGCCAGGTATACCAACAGTCATGTTTTTCACAACATGCTGTATAACATGCTAATTTTTTACGTATGTAAGTGTACATTTGTCAACCACCGTCAGCTTTCCGTTCGTTTTGCACGTCATCCATTCTTGATTAACTCATGCTACTGTTGTACTTATATTGTCACTTATGTGACTACAACTCTCTCCACACGAGATATTCCTTCTAGTGATATATATACAGATATATATTGCCACGTCTTCAACTNCCAGATGTCGTACCGAGATATTCATCACCACCTTGGCACGCTTGTTTTGTTTCACAATTTGTTTTGTACAGCTCCTTTTTTTATTTTCAGTTGTCTTGTCACGCTACTTTAACGTGTGGTGGTTTCCACCATACTACTTCTTGTGCCAATTCCAATTGTTCCTGTTATTATTATTTTTTGTCATGTATGTGTGTGTGTCTTTATCCACCATACTGCTAATTGTCACACATGTGACTCCTTCTATATTTTGTCCCAACCTCGCATGGTCTTGGTATCACACTGTAGTGCTCTTCTCTAAATTTTATATGTACAACTTTTTTCCCCATTGCTTAAAGCACTCGCTTTTCCACTGTCTGCAGCGTTGCAACCAGCCTGTACACTATACTTGTGCTGTTACCAATATTTATATTTTTTCTATATATTGGTAGTGTCATAGGAATAGTGTACTGCCCGGTTCCAAGCCCGGGACACATCTACGTGGTTATGCCATGTCGATGGTAATTGGGACGACAGCGCGGTATAAGGTTAAGTGTCGATAGGCCAGGATGTGTGACGTGCTCTGCCACTTCTCTCTTGGATGCGGGCGCGATCGCACATGTATGTAAGTATGCTGCTGGGAGGGGTGAGGGTGTGTGTGTGTGTGATCGTAGGATTTATATATATGTATAATATTTTTGTCTCTCTCTCTCGACGGGCGGGGGCCGTGGCCTGGGTTGGGAGGGTTGGGTTGACACTCATGCAGTGCTCTAGCACATTTTTTTTCATGGCTGGTGTGTCTCTTGGGAGCCGCTGCGCTCTATCCACTGCATCACTCCCTGAGAATGCAGGATCCTGATGTTTTAACATCCACTCTATCCACTATGCTACTGCGGCACCCATTGAAATGGAATGCTTGGCACCTCTGTTGGGAGCTGCCATAGTCGGTGCATGAATGCAAGAGCCTTGAAGTTGCGCTCTACCCATTACATCACCGTGGCGCCCCCATTGAATGCCAGAGCATGACATTACGACTGGGCGGTGTCTTTGGGAGCCACAACCAACATGGCCGACCCTTGGCGTCGGCTTAGGGATCCTCCATGAACAAACATGGCCACCAGGGAATGAGAGAGAAAAAATAATTTTTGGAACTTTTGAAAAGTTAAATCAAAATTTTAAAATATTTAATCAATAATTTTAAATATTGAATCAAACTTTTCAAAATGTTAATTTTGAAAAATAATTTTTTAAAAATAAATTTTGTAAAAAAATATTTTTTTTTAATTAATTTTTTTGCAAATTTTGGCACTGGCTGCCAAGATGGCCGCCTCCGAATGGCACTGGCTGCCAAGAAGGCCGCTCCCGAAGCGAAATGCAAACGCATGAGGTTTGTCATATCCTTACCAAGCTTCTGGCTCCCGGCTCCCTGCACCGACGCTGGCACCGAACGTACTATATCTAACTACTCAAGTCTTCTTTCAGCGGACTCCAGTTGCTTACACCAGCGCAACAAATTATGTGGATAGAGAGAAACAATCCTGGCGTAGCGTTAAAAGTTTACTTGTTTAATGAAAGTGAACATGTGCCATTGTGTGTGTCTAGGAGAAAAAACCTCAACATTTTTAAATGTTGATTTTCAATGGAGATGAGAAGAATATTTCGTGTTATTGTTCCAGAAATAACTTTCCACGGATGGCACAGTCATAGTAAACTTCGCGCGGGCACAAAGCCCAAACATGCAAAAGACATTAAAAACAATTTTGTTGATCATCTACGGAAATCAGTGCTGAATGTAGAGTAGTTACTCGCAATGCAAAATAAATGTACACTCATCTTGTAAAGGGTTTTAACGGGGTTATTTATTTTCATTAAGTTGTCATAAATAAAATTTACGAAATAAAAAATATATTAAAATTAACGGCTTGTTTTATTTCATGTTTGCCCTGGGTGTAAAAATTATTTTCTTAGTTATATATAACGAACATTTAAAATAAGACTGGAAAACTGCTAAATTTGTTCCACTGAATTGTTGTGGAGGAAGGCGGTGGAATGAAAGTCTAGGTCGAGAGAGGAAGATAAAAAGTTTGTGGTTATTAATTATGAGTCAGTTGCCAGTGGTCATGATACAATCGTGTTGGGTGTGCAAGAAGAATTGAGCTACTGCGATTAAGTAACTCTGGTTCGTAGGTAGAGTGACGAGCGACTAAGTCTGTAGTCACACGGAGTTAAGTATAGAACTACTTCAGCATTGCACACGGCTGCATTGACTCCGAACTTGTTCCAATCGCAGTTACTTCTTGTTCAAAGTAAACAGGTCATGTGCGTACATCTGAATGACGCCCCTTCTTCAGTTTTGCGCTTTCATTGGCTGCTATGAAGTAAATAGACAATATGATTAAAATGACTGGAATTGGCGAGAATTTCTGCATTCGTTGAAATAAATAGTAAGCTAGATCAGGAAACAGTGTTCACTATACCGTATACTTTGAACATTTGAGGTAACTTTGAACACTCAAAATATTAGCTATGGAATTATTTGGTACCAAAACAAATATTTTGAGTCGTTCAAAGTTGCCCCAGCATGTTCAAAGTAACCCCAGTTTACGGTGCTGTTACAATAAAAATAAGGTATGTTGTATTAAAATGAATTAAATACTCAACCTCAGTGAGGGGTTGAAGTGATTATAAATAAATATGGGAGCGTGTTTTCCAGGTTGGTATTTCCTTTTTGTTTGCATACAATTATTGGTATGTAAGCACTGAAACTAGTTCCGTTTGCAAACATGTTCAAACATGGCTACCGAACAAATGTAAAATAAACACGTCTATACCACTCGTGTAACCACAGCCTAAGTGACTAATTCAGTATCAAACACTAAATGTTAAATATATAATCACTTTTTAAATATACAAATAACATTTTTAACCTATTCTTTTTTTTTTAATTTAAGTAAGTTGCGCGAGTGGATTGAATCGGTGGGGATAAAAATTTATAACAGGAAAAAATTAAAAATGTTTTTTCGAAAATTTTTGTTTTGCTTTAATTTTTGGGTTTAAGGCCACCGAAAGGTCACGGGCAAGGTCCCCTGAGGTCAAGATCTCTATCACATGGTTCGCAGAAATATTGATGACCCAAGGGCCTATTATTCTGTAACAATATTTTCCTGCAATAAGCTTAACGTTATGGTATCAGCACGACCGACTAGGGAAGAGAGTGTTGCACTGAATAAAGTGTAAGGAATGCCAAAACAAAATGTATCAAACTAGGATTTCGCTTATCAGTTTTCGTCCATTTTGTAAACTACAGAGTAGCGAGAGTGTTAGGGGAAGAAAAAATAGCTTCAACCGGCGTGATTCAAATAATGGGCATGTGCACAGCAAGCGTTCATGGGCACGTGAGACACTTTTGCAGCAAACCACTCGGCTGCTCTGTAGATAACGAGCGCGAACCATAAAACCTGCTCTCCAATATTTGTCCTGATTATTTGCCTCTCTTGCTAGGGATTTGCTATACGGCCGGGGACCAGCAGTGTTACCAGCACAGGGTTGCCAACTTTTGCACGTTATTACTGTCTTCACTCGTATAGTGACGAATATTGGTCTGTAGTGATGTTTAAGGTTAGAGAGTTCTTCATGTCATCAGTACACTTCTCATAAATTTTCTTCATAGAGAAAACTTACATTTCTAGCGGAAAACCGATAACAGTTTCTTGAATATCGACCGTAACGTCGAACTCAGTTTCAAATCTCGTTTTTTATGGGGGGGGGGGGG
>NQII01000153.1:658092-712522 GCA_002778355.1 Clitarchus hookeri | reverse complement strand
GGGGGGGGGGGGGGGGGGAGGCGAGGGTCATGTAAAGTGTGAATGCTCTAATAAAATACGACAAGTGAAATATGAAAAATTCTGCAGCTTAAATATCGTATATACATGTACAGCTGTTTTGGACGTTGCGGACATTCTTCCTTGCAAAAGTTTAAAATTCTTTCTAGAAAAATAACGACTTTCGCTGGCACCCTAACAGCGTAAACTTGTATTACTGTTCTCCCGCGGGTTCTCGCCATCATTGCAGTACGCGTCAAGCCAGTCACTCATCAAGTAAGCTTGCCGCGATCTCACATCACCAGTTCTCGCCTTTTCCATAAGGGAATTTTTTCACATCGAACAACTCCTGTCTTGAACTCCAAACTACCTGATTACTAATGGGTTCAACATCTCATGTAGTGGTCGAACCCAGGTGTCATTTGTCAGTCCGCCAAATTATATATACCCATTCCTTTCCCGGTCACGAGGGATCCGGGTGACATAGGGACACCGCGACGCGAGACCCCGCGTTTTGTCTGACAGACGTGGCAGATTAGTCCAGGCGGTCACCTGGACAGGGCTCAGCTTATTGGTGCCGCTTGTCTATCCTCTGGTCACTGTAGATAATTATGGCGTGGCACTATCCCAACACATAAGGTGAGCAGGTACTTTTCTCACCCAATGAGAAACTTCTAATGGGGGTCCACAGACCCTCTCTCAGTCGTTATGTACAGTATAGTTGATATGGTTGCTCCTGTTTAGTGAATAGGGCAAAAGTTGACAGTGGTATATTATCGTAATATGCACTGATACTTTGTATGCCCTGGGAAAGAATACTCCAAAAATTAGTAAAGCTGTATGTTTAAAATGCAAGCCATGTGTTAACTACCGACACGTATCTGTATGTGGCGCACAACACTATCGCCTGAGTTTCGCCTTCTCGGTTCTTCGCGCTTTTCCCTATCCTAAGCGAGACAACAGCCCAGGCATGTGTTCAGGTGGAGTAACTGCTTAGTATGTTGAGAGGACAGACACTTTTTAATGCTTTACCCGAGCGGTATGAAAATTTATTCAATGTTAAAAATAACAGATTTAATATAGAAATAAAAATTGCCTTTAAAACGCTTGTATACCGTAGAAGAATAATTTCATTTCTGAGGTGATTTTGATGATTCAGGGGCCACGGTGACTGAGCGGTTAGAATGCTCGTCTTCCGCCAGGGTTAACCGGGTTCAATCCCCGGCCGGGTCACTCCCGGTAATCGTTCCGGACGATGCTGTTGGTCGGCGAGTTTTCTCGGGATCTCCCGTTTCCCCGCACTTGCATTCCGGCACTGCTCCATTCTCATCTCATTTCACACTCGTCGGCTCATAAGACCTCGTTGTTAAGAACCGCCCATATCTCTCAACTCTATTCTTATTTGTGAATTTCTTCAAATGGTATATGTATGAAGTATATTTTGATATATTGTTTTGGATTTGTAATGCACGATGATATATATATTTTATATTTATAATCATACATTTTTGTATACAAAACTGTAATGCTGAGTTGGAGTTGTGTAAACCTTGTGACGGTCTCCATACCCCATTGTTAATGTAACATATAAGGGGTCAAAGGCGTGAACCATTAAAAAATTTATATATTAATAGGAAACAACCTGCTCAGAAGAGCCTTTCATCGCACTGTTCAGGTGTGCAAGTTGTCAGCGTAAAGGAAGATAATGGTGAAGTCATTGCCTATTTTCCCGTGTGTTTCAGTATGATAAAGACATGTGGTGGCACTTTTATGAATATCGTTTTCTGTGATGAGAATATTCGTTACCTGATATTGTAATGTCTGAGGTCTTGCAAAAGAATCTTGTGAATAACATGATAATGCATTGTAATAATGAATGCTCCTGGGCTGTTTAAGTTACAAACACAAATATGTAAGATTTTTATCCTTGAAGTTTTATTGTTTCCCCCAGGAGGGAGGAACCTTAAATTCTAAATTTACTAACTTGGGCGTAGACCTACCCTTTGAGGCGTTCCCAAGTAGAAAATCTTGCGCTGCACTGCTGATGGTCCATGATAGTTAGTAGTGCAATGATTGTGATAGTGACTGAAGGTTAGACCTGAATGTCGAAGTAGGTTTACTATCAGTTGCGAGCAGATATATAGAGGATGTATTAACCATGAAGAATCAAGTTGGTCCAATGCTCTAATATGAGTATCAATGAAGCGGGAGTATCTTGACTTACTGTATTTAATTAACAGATGAACGATTGAAAGAAAATATCGATTTTATTAGGTGAGTTACTAAAGAGAGATAATTTTATGTGATTGTGTTAAACTCTAGATAAGTTTTTAACATTGTTTTTAAATTAACCTATATAATTTGTGCTCCTTGGAGGTTATTGTAGAACTTTTATAGATTAATAAATTTTTATAGTCAAAGAAAAAATCAGAGAAATATTTAGAGAGTTTTGTATGGTTCCGTAGTACTTTAAGTTCATAACAACAGAAAAATATAATTAATTAACTGAGACAAATTAGAGCGTTTTAATAAATTTTGTCTATAAAAAATTGTTTGTAGGCAAATAGGCCTAAATAAAATTAAAGAAATCTACGTTCAAAATTACTCTACAAGTGATTTCCAGCTATTCTGAAGTTTCCAATATAAATATATTAATAATAACTGATTATAAACTACTAAATTAAATAGAAAGTATTTTATATAATTCCATCGCACTATCATAAAATGTCACCATTACATTGAAAAATATTTAAAACCTACAACTTCGAGGTTTTCTATAAAATTTATCGATTTAATAAATTTTTATGAACATAGCAATAAAAAGTGAGAATTTTGAAGGGTTTCGGTATTCTAAATGCAATTTCGCCATTAATTCAATGAATAGATTTTAAAATATTGCGTATTTTATGTTTTTTAATAAACGTTTAATTTATTTAACTAATGTTACAGAAATAGCAACAAAAAAAGAGAATTTTATGAGCTTCCGCCATATTATAAACATAATGTCGACAAAAGAATGTGGAGAGTTGGGTGGCTCTTAAGATCGGGGTCTTAAAAGCCAATAAGGGTGA
The DNA here is from genome assembly GCA_002778355.1 of Clitarchus hookeri. NCBI lineage: Eukaryota > Metazoa > Arthropoda > Insecta > Phasmatodea > Phasmatidae > Clitarchus > Clitarchus hookeri. Next base: position 709,454 of record NQII01000153.1, on the reverse strand, counting down.
AGCGAGGTGAGAATAGAGCAGCGCCAGAATGCAAGGGTGGGGAAATGGGAGATCCCCAAGAAAACCCGCCGAGCAGCAGCATCGTCCGGCTCAATTCCCACGTGCGAAAATCCTGGAGAGACGTCACCGCGAATTCGACAAAAGAAGAATTTCTGCAAACAAATGACACAATCTTTTTATGCAAATATTTATTTAATGTGTATTGTAATAATGTTAACAAAAGTTATATTTGTTATAGTTTGCTCACAGTCAGTTGACCACATTTGAAAGCCATTTTTCAGCCATACGTATAATTAACATTGCCATGAACCCATTGATTTTGTAACATTGTGGATATTCAGGGGTTTTACTTATATTTAGTCTCAGATATTACAATTAAATGTGATTACAGAGTATTTGCTTATGCTGCCAATTCATTTAATATAATTTCCAAATTTTGCTTTATAATAGGAGTTAAACAAAATACAGTATAATCTTTGGTTATTTCATAGTTTATTGACATAGAGATTATATGCAAATGTATTTTATTTCTTGTTTCTAGACTATATTCAGTATTATAATTTTGTTTGTTATTCTTCATTTATTTCCTAGAAGAAGGGAAATATTGAAGGTTTATTAAACAAATGCACGAAAGAAAATGAAGGGCGAGTATAAAAGAATACCCCAAATTTGAAGGTATATAATATCAATACCAAACATTGTACCAATGTTTGGTATTGGTGTTGGTTGGTGTTCGTAACTCTCGGTTTGAGGTAGTGAAGGGGTAGCGAGCTCGCATTCGACACGTCAATGTGAAGGGGACGGTCTGATGTTTCCTTTATGTGCCGAGAGATGACATTGGTAGCGTCTGTCGTCGCACTATGAGCGTGTGTTGTGTGTTAGTCCGCATCACGATGGCGACGAAACAACAGAAGGCATTCTGTGTTATTCAGTTTACTAAATGTGAATCGCTTACGACTGTGCAACGTGAATTCCGTTGCAAATACGGACGTCATTCTCCCAATAGGTGGAGTATCATACGTTGGTTTCGTCAGTTCCGTGACACAGGATGCCTTTGCAAAGGCAAAAGTTTCGGGCGGCTGCGTGTGTCCGAAGAGAATGTGCAACGGATTCAACAAGCGTTCGTTTCCTGTCCTAGAAAATCAACTCGACAAGCTAGCTTGGAAATGCAAATACCTCAATTGACAGGCTCTTACCGAAAAATATAAAGAACTGAGACTTGATTTCTGCGCGTTCGTTCTTGCCCAGAACGAGGTAGATGATGCCATCATGTCTAAACTGGTTTTTAGCGATGAAACGACGTTCCATACAAATGGTAAGGTGAACCGGCACAACGTGCGGATATGGAGTCAGGGGCCTTCACATGAAACCACCGAACACGAGCGCGCTTCCTCCAAAGTGAGCGTGTTTTGCGCTGTATCCAAAGACACTGTTTTCAGCCCTTTCTTTTTTCACGAGCCCACCGTTACTGGAATCCCTAATTTAACCATGCTTACAGACTGCTTGTCTCCTCAGTTAGAAGATGCGGTGGGGGACTTCATTTTCTAGCAGGATGGTGCGCCACCCCATTGGCACCTAACTGTTCGCGGATACCTGAACGAGGCGTTGCCGCAACGCTGGATTTATCGAGGAGCAACTGGTGACCAGGCTCTTCATCACTGGCCCCCAAGAAGCCCTAATCTTACCCCGTGCAATTTTTTCCTGTGGGGGTACATAAAGGATCGAGTGTTTCGTCCACCATTTGTCGGCTAACATTGACGACCTCAAAACGAGAATTACGGACGCCATCCAAACCGTAACACTGGACATGATGACAAAAGTGCGAAACGAGTTTGATTATCGCGTAGATGTCGTTCGGGCTGCTCGTGGTGGTCACATTGAACATTTATGAATGTATAGTAAACAAACTTCATGGTTCCAGAGTTCATTTGATTGGTCAATCAATGTTGTAGGTTGTTTTGTTTTTATATTATAGACCTTCAAAGTTGGGGTATTCTTTTATACTCATCCTGTATACTAGTTGTCTCTCGTCACTCCATCGCTGGTCGTTGGAGAGATGTGGTGTGGTCAGACCACAGCCAGTTGAAGGACAATATAAGTAAGGGTAAAAAATAAGTCGAACATAATTTTTATATCAGAATTAATAACACCACAGCCAAGGCTGGGCGTGAGTGCAATATTAAGAAGTTTTTTTAAAGAAATAATAAGAGACAAGGTATATAAATATTTGAGAGATTTGCTGCAATATGTTTGAATATTAATTATTGATCATTATTTTTATTTTTGTTTGAGAAGAAGCTCGTAATGTTTGTTGGAGGGGAAAGAAAGAAAATGAAGGTAATTATTTATGTGTATTTTAAGAAGATGAAAGCATAATGTTTTGAATTCATTGAAGCAGAAGAATGGGTAAATAAATGTTGAGAAACTTTTAATCTCTACATATCTGATTCAACTGAAATGTTACAACTGGCTACCCATACATGTGGCTGAAGCATGAACTTCAAGAACGTCTAAAACTTCGGAAGCTGAGAATTTCAGCAAAAGGAAGGACCACACCCGAGAAGGAGATTCTGCTACATTTCCAGATGCCGTGAGAGCAGAGACGTGGTGCCCCAAGGTATGGTGAGAACATAGGAAATACGTTGCCATAAATTGAACGTATTTTCCACACCAAGGGACTTCACTGGGAACCCAAAGACTAAAGCAAGAAGAAACATTTTTTTTTTTTTGTGTTTTTACAGGTTAGAAGAGAAAAGTTTTTTAAATACCTTTGTGACAAAAATTTGGTTTAGTCAAACACCATGGAGAAAATGTTAGGGTTAATATTTAAAAAACTTGAAGACGTGAAAAAAGATATGCAAACCGTTAGAGACGTTAATAAGGTAATACTGAAAGGAATACAAACTGTTAGAGTGGGTATCGAGGTTATTCTAAAAAAAAAATACTAACAGGTAGTGAGGGCATACTGACAGAAATGAAAACGGGTTTTAATAAATCAAAAAAAAATTTTGGAAAGTATTGACTAAAATCATAGGGGGTGGAAAAAACAATGTTAATTACAAAAAATGTGAACAAAATGATCGAATTGAAGTAAAAACATGGCAAGGAAGGAAAATGTAAAGAGGAGGTGATGTGCAAACATGATTAAGTATCATCATATGATAAGGGTATGTTGAATACAAATGACAATCTGGATTTTGAAAGGGCAGTGGGAAAAAATGTTGGAAATAATCAGGAATCAATATAATACATAAACGAGGTTAAATGAATGTTGAACTAATTGGGGATGGGGGAGGGGATCAAATTAATAACAACAATTCAAAAATAAGGTAAGAAGCAAGAACGTGGTGTTACGAGTTGTGGTCAGGTCCTTAGCTGATCAGCCTGCGTGATCACACCTTCACTTATTTATCCACGACACAGGCCGTGATCGCTGAAATTAGTTATGAAATCGCAAACCACAGAAACTCCCTCCACCGACCAGTACACGGGACAACGCAGCTGATATAGAACACTGCAGACCGTGGGCGGTGTATTTTGTCGTCGGGCCATTGGAACGAGAAGACCACTGAAGATGGGTGTGTCCGGCCGTCGACTTGCGCCATCTTAATCAGCCTCCGGAATCATGAACAAGGTGGGGACTGTCCAATTAGGCTTTACTCAGAACGTGGCTGGTTAAATTTTTTATAAAATAGTATAATTTAATATTTTAGTATATTTGTATAGCTTCCCCCCCCCTTCACATTCAATCATATTTATATTGAAATAATATTGTACAATCTTAATGTTAAATAAACCTCTTATATAGTGTTCATTAGATAACTTTTATCAATAACTTGTTAGGTCCCTATACCCTTTAAAAAATTATATCAACAAAATATCAAAATTCATAACAATGGGATGGGTAAAATCATAATATATTTACAAAGAGAAAAGTACCAATAGTAAAAAGGTAAGAAATAAAAGATCATTGGGGGGTGGGAGGGGTCAAAGGAAACAAACACAACCAAAACTAAAGTGAGATGGAAGGAAATGGGTAGGGCAAAGGTGACATATACAAAAAATAAAGAGGGCAAAGGGAAAAAAGAAAATAAAGGAAATATTATTGATGGGTTTAAATAAACAGCAGGGAAAAATAGCTCGAAAGTGTGCTGGGACACACAAAAACAAGAAACAATTTAGGAAAAAGAAAAGAAAAAAGTGGTTTAAAATTCAGGCAGGGGAGAAAAGAAAATAGTTAAAGTACTGTATGAAGAAGGTAGTGAGGAAAAAAGAAATAAAAACGGGACTAAATTTGAAAAGGGTAGGAAGTAGAAGGAAAAGAAATTAAAAAATTGAGAAAAACAGACGGTACACAAATTATTATATGAAATTATGTACAATTTTGTTTATATTTGTTTGTTGAAAATAAAAATGTAATAGAGATAATAAGTTTATTAAAGAAAAATATTGTAGTAAAGAAACACGGAAATCACAAGATAAACATGTGATAACAACANAGATAATAAGTTTATTAAAGAAAAATATTGTAGTAAAGAAACACGGAAATCACAAGATAAACATGTGATAACAACACTGACAAATGAAGGGAAGGCTGCAAAGCGAGGTTGCAGCGAGGTTGCAGAGCGTCTATGGAACAGTGTAGCCAACCTTTACACCTCCCCCCTTGACGACGGTTGCCGCAGGGAACAAGGAAGCAGTTTTCCGGAATGGAAGAAATTGGAAATCTTCTTTTTCTTTNTGATAACAACATTGACAAATGAATGGAAGGTTGCAGCGAGGTTGCAAAGCGTCTGTGGAGTAGTGTAGCCAACCTTTACACCTCCCCCCTTGACGACGGTTGCCGCAGGGAACAAGGAAGCAGTTTTCCGGAATGGAAGAAATTGGAAATCTTCTTTTTCTTTCCACAAGCAACTTCATAGAATGTCGGCAAGATATGCCTGATGATTGGATAGGGTCCGATTCGAACTGGATATAACGTATTACGATTCAGCCTATTTCCATTTTCGATATAGACTAAATCGCCAACATTGAAGGTGTGCTGTCATCGATTCTTATCTACACGTTTCTTATTTATTTGAAAACTCTCCATAGATTTCCGGAGAGCTATTTTGCGGCCTTCTTCAAGGATGTTTGGTTGTCTTCCTGAAGGGTCGATATAGTGGAATTCTTTCCCAGTAGTAAGTATGATGGTGCAAAGTGTGTGGAGCTATGAATGGTATCATTGTACTCGTTGACACACTCCTGTGCCAGGGTTGACCAGGCTTTATGGTTATCGTTGTTAATTTTACACCGCAGACGACTTACTAATGTTTGGTGTAATCGCTCATTAAGCCCGTTTGATTCAGGGTGATCAATGCATGTAAAGACGATTTGTAATCCAATTTTTTCTAAATAGTTCTTGAAGTCGGTAGAATTGATACGCGTATATTGATCTGCTATTAGGATTGAGATAGTATTTTGTTAGGCGATTGGGTTAGTAAAATTTATAAAATCTTGGGCGTTCTGGCCCTTTGTAGTGGAGATCCACGTATATCTGGTGAAATGATCCACCAGGATATGCATGTATCGTTTGGTGGATCGGTTTCCAGCAAAGCCTCCGACACTATCGAGTGACATTATTTGAAAAGGCTCTGTAGCAGGGCCTAGTTGTGAGAGTAGACCGATAGCACGACTACGACGAACCTTGTTTTCAATACAAATCTTAGAGTTTTTATAAAAGGTATTTATAGCTTTGTCTGGACCCATGAAGTAATAATGTGGTCTGATGGTTGCAATAATTTGTGTTGGACCAATGTGACCATAATGTTCATGAACAAATTAAATTATTTCATTTCCTAATGTGGGAGAAACAAAAGTTCTTAATTTTTCTCTTAATTTCTTGAGTATGATCCCTTGTTTATACTCTTATCTGTTCAGCTGCTTTCAACTCAGAAAGATGATTTGTTTGGTCTTTTATTATAGTGGATATATCTATTAAAATTACAACTTGTATCACATCTTTATTCTTGAAGTATTCAAGGATTGGATTTATTGAAAGGAGATCAGCCATGATATTTTCTTTTCCCTTTTTATATATAATATTAATGTCAAATTGAGATAAATAAAGAATTAGATCTCCAAGGATTTCATCAGTTCTGGATTTTCTCTTTTAATTCTCTAACGGTTTGTGATCACTGCAGACCGTAAAGTGACGCCCTATTAAGTAGTACTGCCAAAACTTTATTGAGTCTTTGATAGCCTTGAATTCGAGATGAATAATGTCTAAACGATTTTCTCGATTTGAAAGCTTGCGAGAGAAATACGCAACAGGATGTAGTATTCCGTCTTCTTGGGGTTGTTAGAGTGTTGCGCCGATACCTTTGTAGCTGGCATCTGTCTCTATGAAGAGGGGGTTTTTCGATATCGTAGATAGCCAGGATCGGTTTAGAGCATAATTAATCCTTAATCATCTTGAAGGTCTGTTCACAGTCATCAGACCATTCAAGTTTGACATCTTTCCTCAGTAATTTATGTAGTAGTTCTAGTTTCTGCGTACTATTTTCTATATATCTCAAGTGGAAGTTTATATAACCCAGAATACTCCGCACACCACACTTATCAGAAGATCTTTGAAGATTTTGGATAGAGACTAAATTTCCTTGGGTTGGAGAAACTGTGTTCTTAGAAATAGTGTGTCCAAGGTATTTGACTGATTTGGCTGCGAAAAAACATTTAACTAGTTTTAATTTGAAGCCTTCAGAGTAGATAACGTGTAAAAATTTTCTAATATGATGGAGATGATCCTCCCAGGTTCGGGAGAAAATCAATATATCATCGATGTAATTGATGGCGAACTCATCCAAATTATTTCTTCGTATTATATTTGACAATATCCTCTGGAATGTGGCTGGAGCGTTCATTAAACCAAAGGGAAGAACTTTAAACATGACCTTTCCATATTTAGTGATAAAATAAGTTTTTTTTTTTTGATCTTGTACTTTAAGTGTGATGCAACAAAAGGCAGAATTAATATATAATACCGTAAAATATTCACAATTTACAACTTTGTCGATCACATCTTGAATTGTAGGGAAAGGAAAACATTCTGAAACTACCAACTTGTTTAATTTTCGGAAGTCAATGCATAGGCGTGATTTTCTTCCTTCGTCTCTCTTGTATGCTAACGTTACAGGAGACGCAAATGGACAATCAGATTCTTCGATGATCNTATAGATTTTTGTCACAACGAAATTTTTTTAATATCTTTTCCCCTTTTCCGATGCAGCATTGTAACAACGTAAAATGTTGAAAACAATAACATCTCACTGAATCTCATTAATTATAATTCCTTTTAACTGTTTTTAAAATTTAGTATTCGGCTTATATGTAATTAATAACTTCTAGACTTTAGTTTTAGTAGTTAATTATCAGAAAAAAACAAGTCAGTTCTCTGATTTCAAAACATTAATAGTATTTCGTTATAAATATCCAGAATGTACCAAAAAAAAAAACGATTTGCTTTAAAAAGCAAAAAACTGTGTGGCCTTGTTAGGTATCTAAAAGATTGCTTAAGTGTAACAGTTAATGCTACTATCATGGACTTTCACTTCATTCTTTACGTGGATAAAATCTAGATATCGTCTATTCGTGGTTTTTTCACACTTTTTGAATCAAACATTTGGAAAATCATCCTATGTATGACTCGTTTGGTCATTTCCTAAATATGTCATGTATCACACGCGTTTTATACTTGTGTTAACATAAAAATGTCTTACTTTTGGTTAAACTGAACTTTTGATTAATTCTTGTATATAAATTACAATATTTCATTTATAATTAATATTTAATTTGTAATTAATACGTACAGAAAATCTAAAAAATAGATATGTGTTGGTAATGTCCAGTAAGAAGTTCTTATGCAAAATATTATCACACTGAGTGCGTAGGAATGCGGTAAAGTGAGCATTTTTGAAAGCCCTCTCATTTGGAATAATAGTTAATAAAATATTTTTTATTTTAGCCTTAGTTGTTAACTTCTGGGTGTGGTGGAATATACACACTGAAATTATTACTTACACGGCAATATTTATTTAGAAAGGTGGTTATAGGATTAAAAAATGGCTTCTAAAGTGGTCATTTTACCGTGAACAGTTTATAGACTCGGTTATGCTTTGTTTACATAAGGGGGAGGAATATCCTTGAAGTAAAACTTTCGCAGGGCTTCAGAAAAGTTGGAAGTAACCGTGGATTGGACTATATGTGCAGAGATCAGGAGCGGATTCAGACTTTCTGTTTTTAGGTGTGGGACGTGGAGGGAGAGGGTAGAGGGATAATTTTTCTATTGTACGGACACAGGTTCGTGGCATGGAAGGTGGGAACTATCTCATCATAATTTAAGAAAACAAATATTAAATCAATAAAATTTAATACTTTAAGTATTTTCAACAATTCTAATTTCACTTCATTTCTGTTCCAAACATTCATTAGATAGTTTTAGGTTGGGGGATCATGTCCGCTGTGGAGCCCCACACCACCACCACAACACACCCTCTGGATCCACCTGTGAAGGAACGCTATCTCCGTGTACTCCGTGCTCCAATGTTCTTTCCAGAGAAGCTTCCTCTGGCCGCACGCAGTCGCTTCCTGCGAGGCGCCGCTGTAGAGTGCGCGCCTTTGTCACGCGAGCGGGAGCCATGACAGGGCACCTGCGGAGGTCAGCGCTACAATGGGGCGCCATTATGCCGCGGCTCGTGCGCTGTTGGTTTTTCACACGGCCTCCTCGCACGGCGACCGCGCTGCGCAATCGTTACAGTTCATCCCCAGTATCTTCTTAACCGTTTAAAAATCACCCCTATAAGTGACGTGTTTAGTTATGTAATATTTACACACCTCAATAAAAAGTTTTGCACCTCTGAGATTACTGAATAACTCTGTTTCTGAGGGCTCCAAAGGAAGCAGCGTGGGATAAAAATACACACTGTCTCTACAAATCACCATGCCTGTCATCCCAACGTCTTTTCGTAAAGCGGCTACAGCCAAAATACTTCATGAGCAACCAATTTGCAGGTGGTCAAAAAACTTTTTTTATGCGTGCATGTCGTATCACAGGCGTTTAATACTTTTCTTAGCATAAAACCCTATGTTCAGTTAAATTGAACTTTTCTTTATATTGTCACTATAAATTATAACATTATATTTATAATTAACATGAATGAAAACAGAGGGCAAATAGTTGCATTGGTAGTACCTGCTTAAAAATCGTTCTCATGCAAAATATTATTAAACTGAGTGCGCACAAATGTGGTGCNGTTGCATTGGTAGTACCTGCTTAAAAATCGTTCTCATGCAAAATATTATTAAACTGAGTGCGCACAAATGTGGTGCGCTGTCCCTACAGTCTTGAATTACAGTAGTTTAAACTTATCTTGCATGAGGCGGAGGAATAGGCTGAACTTTAGAAGGAATTTAGAAGGGCTTCAGAAATGTGGGAAGTAACCATGAACGCCGCTNTAGTTTAAACTTATCTTGCATGAGGCGGAGGAATAGGCTGAACTTTAGAAGGAATTTAGAAGGGCTTCAGAAATGTGGGAAGTAACCATGAACGCCGCGGGAGTCAAGTCGGAGTCAAAGTTTGACGTGTAAGTCACGCGCTTATACACAGAGGCAGACACGCATCAAATATTGCCGTGGTAGGGGGTCCAGGGGTTCCGGATGCATCCCAAGGATCAAAACACTCTATAGAGTACGCTGTAAGGAAAAGGGAACAGTAACACTCGGAAACAAAACTTGTTAGTTATAAATTTCGAGAATACAGCTATTAAACTGGTCGTGAAACGGTAAATGAGGTGGTAACCCTCATAGCACATCCATAACCTCTATTGTTAGAATTGTAATTTCATATTTCTAAAACGTAATTTGTTTTTTTTTTTTATGCATGAACTTGTGTAGTTTTTAAATGTGTAGACTTGCGTCCCTTAGCACAGACCGCGGTGGTATCACAATGAAGATCACACCATATGAATAAAAGCATATATATATGGCTGTAGCTTGAATTTCAGTCAGACGGGGCAAAAACTAGTTTTAAGAGAATGGTTTTATACTTATAAATTTTTATTTATTGAAATATATTTTATGTATGATTTTTAATGTCTGATGAGTGTAACGTCTCGTGTGTATCTCATGAGATAGTATTTCTTGCCCGGCTAACACTGCAAACTGACGAGTGGAAATAAGACCCGTAATGTAAGCGACCATCATTAAGAACTTACCAACTTTCAGCTTTTCAGTCGTTACACCCTGGCAGATACTAACTAAGACCCTGCTCAGTAATGTATAAGTTAACATACTCAAAACAAAACACAATAGCTAGCTACTGATAGGCTATTAGAAATGAAAACAGTGGCAGATGAGGCCGTGTTCCAAATAGTCAGGACATTTACACTAGCGCACTTTTACTCGGAAGTGACGTCAGAGAGTGCTGTTCCATATGACAGAGTGCGAGCGCACGAGAGAGCAGTGCACGAGTGCATGTTGCGAGTGAGAATTGGATGCATGCTCTATGCACGCTCTTAGGATATTGTTTATTTATTTCGATATCCACTGCTTACAATGACTACGAAAAAAAGTGTTTTGTTAGTTCCGGTGAACGAAAACACAATTGAGCATCTTTCAAATAAACAACACGTGACACAATCACTAACATATTTCGAGAGCGAGAGCGAGTGCGAATGTGGATCAATGCCAAATCAAGAGTATGAACGAAATTGTGGGAGGGAGTGAGTGTGGAAGTGCGAGTGCGAGTGCAGATGCTGGTTATTTGGAACACAGTCTCAGAGTCAACCAAATACTTAATAAAACAGGTGGAAGAAATTTTAAGAATAATAGAGAGCTCAGACAAATTTTCATGGGCAAATAAGAATCGCATACGGATTTACTTTACAATTCAATAAATGATACATGTGATTGATGCCAACAGTGCTAGAAAATATTACGTCAGAGCAAGGCAAATCAAATTTCCTCGTTAAAATAATTTGATTGCAAATACATTTTCAAAAAAAAATCTACAAATTTTACTCAGTCTCAAGCATTAAGATCTTAATATCACTCAGATAGTCCGTGTTAACTTTGTTTAACTGCTATATAATTAAATTATTAAATGACGCAGGATAAAAAAAANATCACTCAGATAGTCCGTGTTAACTTTGTTTAACTGCTATATAATTAAATTATTAAATGACGCAGGATAAAAAAAATGTAAATTTAAATTAGCTGCGCGCTGTAGAAATAGTTCAAACTTAGCTGGAACTATCATATCCGTAACTGTAGTGGTCTCTCTTCTGTTCTTGTTAGGTACAACCATTTTTTTTTCCCCTGCACGTGAAGTTCAATGGTTTATATTTGCAGACCACAACCCTAGCGATAAACCAACATGGATAACTTTTCTTTTAACAGTTTAAAAACATTNTGGTTTATATTTGCAGACCACAACCCTAGCGATAAACCAACATGGATAACTTTTCTTTTAACAGTTTAAAAACATTCGCCGAGAAACTAAAAACTTTCAACAATCTCGTTTTAAATCAGGATTTCTTATATGCTTGCTAGTATCGCCTCACAAAGTTACAAAAGCAATTTTAAGCATAACCATATGTTGCCAACTTTCTCTCTGCCAGAAAAATTAATTTCTTTACAAATTATATTTAACACTAAATTCCTTTCACGTGTAAATAAAATTAATTTACATTTCTTATTGCAGATGATATCCTAACCTACAATAAAATAAATAAATAATTCCTACTGTATACACATGTTATTTTTACGTTGTACAAAACTATAATCTCAAATGATGAAAATAATAAATAAAATAGGTATAGATTTATTATGTGTTACAGATTGCGCCGTTAAATTTTACTACCGATAGAAGTGCCTGATCGTAGGAAAATGTAAAATTTTAGTGTAACATAAAAAAAATGATGTAAAAAATTAGTGTTTATTCTTTTTACTTGAATTTTTATACTGTTCAAAATTCGTGAGTGTATGCAATAATAATAAAAATGGTAAATATTAAACATTTACACATTTCTCAATATTTAAATAAACTCATGCTTGTTAAATAAGAAAATAATTATATTCTGGCAATATGTTAATGCAATACCTTGAAGTAGCTAACTCAAGTAATTCAATGAAAAAAATATCTCATTTAATGGGTCTTAACAATGGTACGCAGCCGGTGCACACAGTTGTGCCTCTTCGAGCGAAGTCGGCAGTCTCCGCCGCCGCGGCCGAACCAAACGGACGTCACAGGCGGGAATCGAACACCGCCCCGTAGTCAGTTGAGTTTCAGGCTGTTCTGCTGGTAGCCTGCGCGCGTCGTTCGTGGTACCGTGACAGGTGATTATTCTTATCTTGAAGTGTCCGTGACTGCCAAACATCATCTTACAGCTTGTGCACTGATTATATCACACATTTAAACAATGTTTTCTAGTGAGTTGCACTCAATGGATAGGCTTTTAAACGAGTACGTGAAAGTAGCGTTGAAGTTCGTTGGCTTCCGCTTACACTAACTTTGCATGTGTATTCGTGTGATTTTGCATGTGAGGTATAGTAAAACACTTATTTCGCTCACCCACTAACAGTTCAGGGTAGCGCGTGAGCCCGGACGTCCATAATCACAAAACACTTAACATTTGCACACGTTCATAGTTGGTTCACTGCAATAATTGCACTTACCTACTTTCAAATGGCCTATACTAGTCTAGTATCGGCTTGAAATGTGCCTATGTCTCAAATCAACTTCAACATATATATGATCGGTCAACAATAGCATAATACGAGAAAAAAATTATTAGATATATAAACATTGGGCAATAATCGACCAGTTCAGAAAATACAACAATACATATTAATACAGAAATAAATACACAACGAAGCGTTCATGAAGAAATCGAAACAGAAATCAAAGATACATATATACACAAATTCAAATATGATATCTGGAGCGCCTCTAAGGAATCAACTTGTTAAAGAAGAAACATAAAATCAACGATGGCTAGTTGGATATTAATCAGAAAATACTACGAAAAATGGATTACTCGCATGGGCCACAGTTATTAATCCTTCTGACCTCTAGTGTTTATTTGTAATTTCATCAACTGCTAAGGGCCAATACTTTGTTAAAAAATCACCGTGTATTTGCTCTTGATTTCAGAACTACTATTTTGCAGCTTGCATGTGTCCTGGATTCCAGAATAAAACAGTGGACGTCGAAAATAGTGAGTTCCAAAATTCAACCAGCTTGCATGGTTAAGTTGCACTTCAGATAAAATAGTTACTGCTTTACTTTCTTAGCGATGTGCGAGTAAGAATGATAGCTACATGAATTGAAATAATCTGGCGTGACCCCATAGCTCGCGTTTATTAGTACATCAGTCGTATTCTTTAATTACGCCGGGTTTTCTCATAACATTTTCCATTTCGATGCGTGGTGAATAATCCTCGTAGGCGTGCTCGTAGGGCAAAAAAAAAAAACTCACACGGCTTAGAACAAAGAAATTATTCGGACTGCTTTCAGTTTCACCTTTAACGTCAATATCTCCCGCGNGTTTATTAGTACATCAGTCGTATTCTTTAATTACGCCGGGTTTTCTCATAACATTTTCCATTTCGATGCGTGGTGAACAATCCTCGTAGGGCAAAAAAATAAAACTCACACGGCTTAGAACAAAGAAATTATTCGGACTGCTTTCAGTTTCACCTTTAACGTCAATATCTCCCGCGTAGTTTATCATAATGCTTCGCCCTAAATTTAATTAATTAAAATAGCTGCAACGCATGCAACTGTTCACCGTAGGTCGAAACAATCTTTTAACCCATTTTTCCTCGGCATATTAACGTTAAGCTGATCCATAACCTTTGAAATTAAACTGGCGTAGGTGGCGGTACATATACTTTGAGAAGTGTTAGATTGAATCTTCCCACTACTTTGCTTGTCTCAGGACAGATTAGTTCATAGCAGTTACCCTGAAAAATACTTGCTACTCGAAATGGACAAAAATGAAATCGGCATTAGCTTTTTGGAAATATATTCCCAGGTTTTACTAATGTAGTGCGCCCTTACAAGTACTAACTGCCCGACTTTAAAACGTGTTTTATGAGACAGTTATAGCAGGCTTGCGGCAATGTTCAACGGCTAGAATTAACTTCTTTTTTGAAAAGTTTAAAATTTCTTCTTTCAAATCAGCCTCATTGACATCTGATCCTTTAGAAGCCTCTGGTGGTACTGGTAGTTTTCAGGGGTCAAATATATCAGATCGCAGACATGTTAGCACCTCCAAAGGAGTAAGGGTCGTTGACTCATGTACAGTGTTGTTCATTACATATTCAGTCATAGGCAGCTTATCTCGCCAGTTTTGATGCTCATTATGACGTAGAGCTATCAACATATTTCCTAACGTTTTCATTCTGCGCTCGACGAGATTTCCTTGTGAGTGTTTCACAGAAGCGGTGGTGGACAAAACATTTAGTCTCCTTGTGCCTTCTTGCCACACATTTCCAGTGAATTGCGTGCCTTTATCAGACAACATGCACTTAGGCTGACCCACTTCTTCGATGAATGATTTCAGCTTGTTAAGGACAGTGCGTGCGTTCACTTGTACGATAGCATAGAGCTTCGTAAATTTAAAGAAAATGTCCATCATGACGAAAACATACGCCACTCCTGCACGTGACGGTGGTAACGGTCAGAATAAATCAACTGATACTACGTCCAGTGGCCTCTCAGGTATAATGGGGTGCAGTTCACTTATCAAGTTCTCTTGAGCATGTTTACCTAGCTGGCACAGGTCACAGTATCTCACTGTGCTCATTACTAATTGCTGCATTTTCTTGTAATAAAATTGGCGTTGAAGAGTTTCATACGTTTTTCGTATACCGACGTATCTTGGCATTTCATGCGTGTCAAGTACCAGCTGCAATTGTAGTTATTTCGGTATTACAGGCTTCCATTCATGCTCAAAATATCTTCTGTTCCTTCCCTGATAGGAAAGCACTCCTGCTTCAGGGACCATCTCCACTGTATGTAGTTGGTGCTCGGCTGGAAGCTGCGACAATTTATGAAATACAGTACTGCAAAATGTATCGGCTCGCTGATCTTGTGGTAAAGTTTCAAAATTTTCTTGCCAATTTAATTTTGCAGTGGGTGGTTTCTTGATTGACGCGACTAGATATTCATTTGGCTTTCTGTCAATTCTATCAGGTTTTTCGTCCGGGATACAGCTCAAAACATAGGCGACTACATTGTGGGCCCCTTTAACGTCATAGTACTCAAGGTTGAATTCCCGCACTAAGAGAGACCATGTCGTTGGTCGGTTGCTGAAAATTTTCCCAGTTTTCCAACTCAACAGTGCCTGGTTTTCAGTTTGCAATATTATCTTTTCTCCTAATAATACATTACGGTACTTTTGTAGACTCCAGACTATACCTAACATTACTTTTTTAGTAACGATATAGTTATTTTCAGTCTTATTCAAGGTTCTGCTCGTCATCGCCGCGGTCTTTTCCACTCCGTTTTCGTCAATCTGTGCCAATTTTGCTCCCGGGGCATAGGCTGAAGCGTCAGTGTACAGGTGATACTCTGTTCCTTGCCTCGGATGGTGAATTACGTGCTGATTAACTCCTTCAAATGTCTCTTGCCTGACTTTCCGTAACAATTCGAAAAGTGGTAGGATGGTATTGGCGACTTCATTCGAATAATTTCTGTATAATCTTACAACACCAAGGAAAGCTCGCAGTTGTTTTATATTCCGTGGCACTAGAAAATGAGTTATTGCAATTAATTTATCAAGCGCAGTCTTGATGCCGCCTGGGGTAAGTATGTGGCCTAAAACGGGACTTCCTCTCTGCAAAACAAGCTTTTTCTGAGTTTCACTGTCATACCTGTGGTTGCTAATTTATTCAAAACAATATTCAAGTGCTCCAAATGCTCTTCAAAAGTTGCCGAAACAATCATGATATCGTCCACATATGATCGGGCTAACTCCGTGCAGTCTTCGCCCAAGGTAAATTCAGACATTGTGTATGTAAACTGTGCAACAGCATTGCATAATCCTAAATGTAGATCTAGAAAAACGTACTACTGATTTATAAATAAAAATCCAGTGTACTGCATTGAACTTTCATCTAGAGGTATCTGCCAATATCCATGCGTTAGGTCTATGGTTCTCATATACTTCACTCCATCATAGAGTCTTAATAACTCATTTGTAGGTTTAGGGTTTTTCCTTGTCTTGATCATAATGGCATTGATACGTCTTGCATCTAATCACAGCTGTACAGATCCATTTTTCTTGCATACGCATACAATCGGATTAGCATATGGACTTGATGAACGCTTAACAATCTTCCAGGCTATCATTTGCTTTGGATAAGCTTTGGATTCTTGTTTATATTTGGCTGGTATTGGATATGACTGGCAGTGAAATGTTTCACCGGGTATAACCTCTATATTGGCTTGAAAAATTCCTGTTTCTTCCAGGTTTCTCCAAAAAAGTAAACTGGTGAGCAAACAAAAGCTGCTGTAGCATATGTTTTTGGTTGCGAGTAATGGTTTCAACACTCTATGGCCTGATAAATATCTTCCGGCGCTGCTATTTCGCTCGTGCTTGCAATATAGCGATTTATTTGTAAACATTCCCTTCTCAGTAATCCGACAAACCTATCAGAAAATCGCCAGATTTCTGGTGATGTCACGGCACTGCTGATAGACTCGGTCGGACTAACCATCCAGCATCCGAAATCCAGTTGAATTTTGTAATGTCAGAAATTCGGCACCTAGTATCAGGGTTTTAATTAGTCCCTTTATCACTAAAGCTGTTTCTGTTTTTGAGCTACCTAAACCTTCAATACTTAGTCAAACTTTCTGATTTACTAGTATACTCGTTTTATATGTTGCGCCTAAAATTCTCAAATGTGGTATAGGTATGCTGGGTAACTTATATCCAATAGTCAAAATACTACTGTACAGCTCCTCAGAAATGCTGCTGATTTCGGCGCTGCTATCTAGTAGACTTGGTACTTGTAATCCACACGCATTCAAAATTAACTCAGGACACAATGTTTCCTGAGATTTCACTATTTTGTCGACTGGCTCATTTAGCAAAAATTCCCTGTCTGTCCGTTCCAGTAATACAGTCTTTACTATAACCTCCGTTAGTACTTCTGGCCCTTCATCACTATTATTCATACTGGCAATCTGGTGTTCATTGGACCCCTTTGGATTATCTTTAGTGTCCTAGGTCAGCAATCAGGACCCTTCTTCCTTGACCCTTAACTGTTTAACCTCCGGTCCCGACTGTTACTGGAATCATTTGCTTCGTCATTTCTACCATGATTATTTGAATGAAGTGCTGGAATGAATGGAGTAATTCGTGGGTTCAGTAGCGCTTGGCTAGCGATGTAACCTTCCTCTGACTGTACATAATAATCTTTGCTTCGCTGGTGAGATGATCGTGGCGGATGTGGTTCAGCATTATCATTTATGTTATCACTATCACTCTGTCCTGTGAGGTCTCTCCTAGGTGAACGATCTTTCTGCCCGTTAAGCTGTTGGGTGGAGGAGTCTGCTGACTTACGGCTAGGCCCATTCGGTTCGTTGACATTATGCAGCTGAGGGGGTGGAGAGTCAATTTTCCCTCTATCTCTGTTGCCATGCTCGTCCCTAATTTCTTCGTCACGTTCATACTGTCAACGGGCACCTCTATATCTGCCTCCTCTCCTAAATTTACCTCTATAAAAATATTACGTCCGTGATACACATGAGGGAAATTTCCCCATGAGCTTGGGTGACTGTAATATAATGGCTTGGTCCGAAAAGCATTTACTCTTAGATTGCGATCATACCTTGGAGGTCTTCTAAATTCTCAGTTCACATGTGCCTGGTACAGAGGAGGTGGGTGTTCAGTGTTCGTTTGCGGCTCGACCTCGCGGTTACTTAGTTGGCGTTGCATTCGTTCAATGTTATCGGATGCCAACGAATCTTCCCTGAAAATTGCTAGACTCGCGGCATGTCGGCCTGTCCAGTGGGCTTGTTAACGGAACGGTAGTTGTTTAAGAATCACAGCAATAAATTCTTCATACAATACTGGCGGTTCAAGATGCCGAGAACGCTCGTAGATTTCCAATATATGTGTTTCGAGATGTTTGCCTTTTCCTGGCACAAACCGCTCTGAGTGCAACTGGACCATTAAGTTCCCTCGTACTCTTTTGTTCCAGAAGTGGGCTAAAATTTACTTTTGAACTCAGTATATGTGTGAGTTTCCGGACGGGTTACTTCCCATCAAAAGTAGGCTGTTTATTTGAGGCTTAGATTCAGGCACCTGTCACTGTCGGGTAGCCCAAACAAGCTAGAGTACTCGTCAAACTTAAATGGCAAATTTACCTGATTTTCTCCTAGCTTTCCCTCGAAAGTAGGCATCTGCTCGGCGCACAACACTCGGGTGGTACATCAGTGTGTTCATTGACGGAGCATTAAGGGTATAACTGTTACATGTGTTGAGACCTATCGTAGCGTGTGGAGAGTTAGGTAAAGGGAATCGTCTTGGCTGATGTTCTGTACATTACGCTGTGTTGTGACCCCTAACTGTAAATCTCGTGTTGAGGCTGCTACTCGGTCAATCTTTTTCTCCACACATGTGACCTGCCCTGCAACCTTAGTTATTCTGGTCTCTGTCTTAGCCCTCTCTCCTTGAGCTGCCTTTTCCACTTGACTGAAGCGTTCATCGATATGTCTGTCAATTGAGCTGACATTCTTTCTGCTACTTCACTCGTATTGTGGGAGCTAGCTGGTTGTTTTTCAATTGCCGCTATACGCTGCCCAACCTCTGCCACTTGTATCCAGTACTGCTCTTTTACAAACTCCATCTTGACCTTAGTTGCTGCTATGTCCTCTCTTAATTGAGTAGTCGTGTTTTCTAGCCTAGTGTTTACAGGCTCTTATTCAGCCTTTATATGAGTAATTTGGGCAGTGACGTTCCTATTTAGTTACGTGATTTGAGCACTAAATTGCGCCTGCATGGCCTCCTGTTGTTTGGTTATGGTGTTATGGAGCCTTCCAACCTGTTCTGCCATTCGTTGTTATAGTCTTTTGGCTTGTTCTGTGTGACTGGCTGCTAGCCTTTGCTCGAGTCTTTCTACCTGTTCGCTAGCTTCTTTATACTGTTGCTTGATGAGAGCTGCAATTTGCTGCAACAATGTAGGCGGGTTACCCTCGGTGTTGTCGCCTGACAAGCTTGGTTGGACATTTTGTTGTTTCCCTTATGCTAGAGTAACTGTAGTGTTGTTTACCTGAGTAGCTTCAGGTATTTCAGTTGCCACCGTTCTTGTAATGTCGTCTAATTCTGCCATGGCATCTGTGGTTGTGTATTCGAAAAATTTATAATTAATTGGGGTTGTACGCCTTAGGAAGTATGATGTCCTAACCTTTCGACTCATAAACCCTCAGTGCAGCCTCCAAGTTTGCACTGCTCGGCCCCACGTGTAGCGCAAACATATTATGTTATGTAATTTACGTACATAATGTATGATTTTAATGTCTGATGAGTGTAACGTCTCGTGTGTATCTCATGAGATAGTATTTCTTGCCCGGCTAACACTGCAAACTGACAAGTGGAAATAAGACCCGGAATGTAAGCGACCACCAATAAGAACTTACCAACTTTCAGCTTTTCAGTTGGTACACCCTGGCAGATACTTACTAAGACTCTGCTCATCAATGTATAAATTAACATACTAAAAAAAAAAAAAAAAAAACAATAGCTAGCTACTGATAGGCTACTAGAAATGAAAACAGTGGCAACTCAGAGTCCCTCAAATATTTAATAAAATGGATGGAAGAATGTTTAAGAACAATAAAGCGATCAGACAATTTTTCAGGGGTAAATAAAAATCTCATAGGGATTTACTTTATAATTCAATAAATTATATAGGTATTGTAGCCGACACTAGCTAGAAAATATTACCTCAGAGCAAGGCAAATTTAGTTTCCTCGTTAAAATTGTTTGATTGCGAATAAATTAAAAAATTAAATTTAAATGAGCTGCGCGCTGTAGAAATAGTTCAAACTTAGCTGGAACTATTATATCCGCTGCTGTAGTGTTCTCCTGGTCTTGATAGGTACAACATTTTTTTTTTTACTGCACGTGAAGTTCATGTGCCAACATGAATAGCGCTTCTTTTAACAGTTTAAAAAAATTCGCCGAGATACTAAAAACTTTCAACAATCTCGTTTTAAATCAGGATTTCTCATATCCTTGCTAGTATCGCCTCACAAAGTTACAAAAGCAATTTTAAGCATAACCATATGTTGCCAACTTTCGCTCTGCCAGAACAATTAATTTCTTTACATATAATTATTTAACCCAAAATTCCTTTCACGTGTAAATAAACTCAATTGATATTTCAGATGGTAGATAATATCCTAACCTACAGTAGTAGAAGAAAATATTATTTGAGGACAAGGGAGTGGAGGCGCGGAGCGTCGGAGCCAGGGCCGTAGAAGACAGGTCTAGACATTCGCCTCTCTAACAATGTTAGCGAATTGACCCCTGATTGACTGATCTAGTTCATGCAGTAGCCGCAGAGCGCTGCAATCAAACTAGTGTTGTTTTTGCATTGCTGGGATAATACCGGTTTTTGTCGTTTAAATGTCAAGTTAAATAATGGGAAACGTTATGGGAACTTTAATTAAATGGCAAATACTATTACATCAACGTACAAATATGGAAAACTAAATCAAGTTTTATTTTCATGTAAATATAACTGTTTTCAATTGTGCTCGTTAGGTTATCGTAAGTTTTCTGATCGTGTATTTTCCTTTACTTAAAGTGGACAGCACTATCGCGTTGAAATAAAAATAAACATTAATTTCATGTATTGCAAATGTTTAGTGCAATGTTAATCACTGTTTCATAGTTGAGTTTGAATTTCCATTGCATTCGTGCATCATCAGCGACAGTGAATCGTACTTTACCTGGGTTATCAACGAAATAAATAAATCTTGAATGTTTAAACAACAACAAATATCATACCTTTGGACGAATTTATCATGTAAAATTATGTGTTAGACAATATTGCTTTTTAAGTATAATTTCCTTTTAAAATGTTACTTTTGGTGAGGTTCCTTATTAACCACAAACTGAGGTTTTTTATTGCACAAGTGTATCTGAAGATTATGTATTTTTTATTTTGGTTTATGTCTAATGAGTAAGTAGGCTATCCCTCATAATAGTACCTAGTGATGACCCTCCCATGTTGATTTATTTTTATTTATTTGAATAATTATTGTGAAAACTTTAAAGTTCATTATATTTGGCGGGGGCAAATAGAAACAAATAGAAGACAGTTATGTAACAAATTTGCATTCCTTTGTAAAATGTTTGTATTCGGAAGAACAGAAGGCTATAGCTGATGTCTGGATTTTTAGGTTATGTTTTTACTGATGCATCGCCAGATATTTTTATGATTTTGTTGATACCTTTCAAATACTTCTGAAACAGTGTATTGTGTGTCAACAATCTGTTTCTCGTGCTTTATTGGTTTGAATGCTAATGGGTGTTGGAATGGTTGATTTTCTGATTCGCACAGGGTATTTTTTTGTTCAACGAAGGGTGCTTGGGCATTAGAAGTTATTTGTTTCTGTTGGCTGCCACGTAAGTTTGAATAAAAACTAAAATTTGCTGCATATGGTGTGCTGGGACTAAAAAAGTAGCAAGATTCCTGGAGTTTGCGATAAGCCTACCTATTATTATGACATATTTAAAAATAGTCCCAGTGATGTTATCGACCACTTTTGTATGTATCCCACCATTACACCTCTCTCTCACTACTGCTTCTTCTGAAATTTGAGGGGTTTTTGGGTGAGCACATATTTAGAAATGCAAGGCACACTGGTATTGTATTCTACAGTAGACCATATAGGCTCTGCTATATTTTTCAAATCCAAATAAAATGTTTAGTGTAATGAATTATACTCCTTCACTCTGAAATATAATTTCAGATAGGTCTACCAAGAAAGTATCTTATTTTACAGCGAAATCTATCCGTCCAACTGTAATTTACAGTATCTAAACTCCTTGGCATTATATTGTGCAATAAAAATCAATCGGTTTTACTGTATTGCAGAATATTACTCTTCTTTCACACAGTACTGTTTCATCAAGCATTGCTTTCTCCTTTTGTTTTGGTCACACTTTCCTAACCTAACACAACATAACCGCAGGACAGATGAACCTTAACTTAATTTATGGGTATTAAAGTAACCTAGCATAATAAATTAATCCTTTTTTTGGTAATTGTTAAGAATCGCTGATTTTCTGGAAAATGAACAAATAATTCGAGAAAACGCTATGTATCAACATTAATAATCATGCTGAATGCGAATTTCGTGGAGGGATCACGATATTGACAGTACATAATGTGAAACACGAAAGTGGGGAGGGCTATGAAGATCAGAGAAATTGTGGAGTAAAAGTACATTAAGGACTAACAGGAAAAGCTATAGTAATTAAATAGTGTCGGAATGAGATTTAATCCTGTGGCCATTGTCCTTATTCCAACGGATGATAGCTCGTTGGCACATACAGCCCATGATTCACCTGTTGTTAAGTTAGGTTTAGTTTGGTTAGGTCTTCGGCATTTGACGCACGTGGCTAGGTGCCGGCGGTATGCAAACACTTCAGTTCCCACCCTAACATGCGATAAGAGACAGTATAACCCACTACACTGAACAAAATTTCCACACTAACATATTGATTGATTTTATTGTCGTTCAACATATAAATATGTAATAGACAGTGTCAAATAAAATTATATATACATCCTACAAACTGTAGATAAACATTAATTCTTGATAATAAAATACATGAAATAATCAAGGAGCACAATGACTATCAAAATATTATTTAGTATCATAAAAAGTATGTAAAATAAATCCATTTTTTATCTCATTTTTTAATTTGTTATATGGCAATAACTTAGTTTTTTCAGTTTATATATTAAGAATTGTATCCCCATTTTATAATAATGTTTTGCCCTTTTCTTTGGCTTTTGATTAGGAACGTCTAAATATTACATTATAAAAATTAGACAGAATGCACAAGAACTCACAGAGAAGTACTCGTAGATACACACATTAACAAAAGTCAGGCGAACACATTTTACACGAGCACGGATGCGTGGTCGCGCAACGTTTCGCTGGTTAGGCCAGCTTCATCAGGTGGTGAGCGATGGCACCACCGAAAACTTTTTTAAAGATGCTCTTACTTAAGAAGATGTAAAACTAGTACGTACGTATTATATTAATAAAGACGAAAGTTTTGGTTATAAGTTGCTTTATAAACTCCTGGATGATTATGCAATTTGTTCCAAACTAGTCCAAATAGAGAAGTACTTCTCAGTTGAAGTAGAGGTAGCTGGTGTTCAACGTAAGCAGAATATAAAGTGACAAAACCTAGGAGTAAACTTGGAGACTTTTTCGCACTTCTTTGTTATGATCTGCTACTTTTTTATTGAGGAAAACTTTAAAATGCGAGACCATTGCATCATGGAAGAAGAATAACAGTGAGGATCTCCTATAATTAAGGTATTCAGTTAATGATAATTCTGCTAGTTGTTCTTCTTCCCTACTTAAATAACTGGCCTCTGGATTTGATATCCATCAGGTTAACAAGGATGTTGATGAGTGAATTTCCTGTTAAAAGTTTTTCTTAAAGTGATGTGGTAAGGCTCCAGTACATC
The DNA here is from genome assembly GCA_002778355.1 of Clitarchus hookeri. NCBI lineage: Eukaryota > Metazoa > Arthropoda > Insecta > Phasmatodea > Phasmatidae > Clitarchus > Clitarchus hookeri. The sequence goes on along the minus strand of NQII01000153.1, from coordinate 685,685 downwards.
AGAATTCTAACAGGTCCAGCCATATTTATCAAGCTTGTCCAGTGTGTTTGCAACAACAGCCAACTGTTTTTCAACATGCACACTTTTCTTGATAAAGATCAACATTGTTCAACATGTTAAAGTTGCTTATAAAAAGTTTTTTTTATCCGAATAGCTACATACCTGTACATAAAATATTTGGTTACAAATCATTTGATACTGTTTACATATAAGTTCCAGTGTGTTATTTGGCAACTGTGGCATTAGCGAGCCTTGCTTCATAAGCCATACAGCTTCGTGCACATTCCGAAAATACTTGTGTGGACTTCCGCAATATGACCTAGAACTCTGTTGGGAGATACATCCCTCTCAATTACAATTAAAATGTGTGCTAAACACCCATACCTGATTAGATCTGGGTGTTTTGCTTTCAAAATATCCCACATTTCACCTATTTTAGTCTCACCTGTCACCACTGCAAAGACTATATTGTATAACTTTTCTTGAAATTCTTCTATTGCAGCTTCTGCGATTGTAGCGCACTGCTGAGATATATTTTTCTGTGAACCCACGTAATTTATTTTCACCATTTAACTACAATTTTGTAGGCCTACTGTCTCTTCAAGTTGTACATCAGCTTGTTGGCTGCTGCATACACAAAGCTTCCCACTGACAATGACGAATGACAAAAATGGATAACAAGCATACAGAATCAAAGAAGGCGAAAATAAGGAAGAATAATGAATGTAAATAACAAAGCTTACAGAATCAAAGAAGATAAAAATAAGAATGGCAAACGCAACAGGAGTAAGATTAAATGGAAACTTACTTTGGCTATTGCCACAAAAGTACATTGCTTGAATCAAATATAAATATTAAATATGGTGCAAGTTTACAACCTTTTTTAACACATTACTGAAAGCAAGTTATATTGAAAAAAAATACAAAAGTTGATTGTTTCTTACAATAACCATATCAGTTCATTGTCATCAAATCATATGAGTGACTATTTACACACACTTATTAAATATTGTGAATATTAAATGTCAGCATAAATATAAAACTAAAATCACCCATGTTACGTATGCAAAGACATAACAAGCATGGCTTTTTTTACGACAATTAAAAATAATTGTGGAAAATTATAAAAGCTGGAGGCAAAGAAGGCAATTCATATGTAGATGACACTTATTGCTCACTTAGGCCAGTCTGCCTTTTGTGTGCTGGAGATCATGCAAAGGCAGACTGTCCCATCACAGAACACGACAACACAAAGTGGCAATGTACACTTTGCAAACAAACTGGACACTCAGCGGCATGGAAACAGTGCCAGGTTATACAAAAACACATAGAAACACGAAAACAATGGATGGCACCAAAACCTGTCAAACCACTACGAGACACACAACAGAAACCCCAGGAGAAAACACAAACAAATGTTCAGTCAGAGACTGAATTTCCAGTACTCGAAAATCAATATACAGAACAAGTACCTACACAACAGCAGGCAGAAAAACCACAAAAACTTAGAAAAAGAGACAACAACACGACAGAAAATGCGACCATGTTTGCAGTTATGCATTAACTGGCCGCTTTTCTGCAAGAAACACGTTTTATAGCTTTAATAGAACACTTTAGGCCTGTAATTGCACAGGCAAAAACAATGAACACACTACAGGAGAAGCAGATGCTACTCCTTACAGCACTCGCCACTCTACCTAAATAAATACTTTAGGGCAACATCAACACAATTAAACATTTAATTAATGCTAAAACAATACGTTTTTATTAATTACAGCAAAACATAATCGATAGAAACACTCTCTCATCTCGGAACTTCCTGATTGGACAGTGACGAGAAGTAATAAACCAATGAACACACTTCTCCCTCGAAGCCACCTGATTGGTGNTGAACACACTTCTCTCTCGAAGCCACCTGATTGGTGCGCGACGAGGAGAGCAACACAGCTATAAAAACACCGCGTTTGGATCGTGCTCGTGGCTGCTCCAACGGAACATCGCAGGAAGACATCGAAGAATACCTCGCATCCCAAGGCTTCACCAACCCCTCGGTGAAAATCCTTGGAGACCCCAGCATCCCAAGAAGCATTTACTACTCCCCTCCAATTCAAGTAACACTGAAGGACGAGCAGGAACAAATGAAGCTACTCCAGACTCGCCAGATACTTCACTACATCATCAAGGTAGAAAATGACACATCCTTAACCCCAAGAAGGTGCAAAATATGCCAGTGCTACGGCCATGTGGCGTCCAATTGCTACCGCAGTCAGACTTGCCCCCAATGTGCGTAACAACATCCGCTCGAAGAATGTAAACTCCCTCAATCTCAACCTAAACAATGCCCAAACTGCGGAGGCGACCACATGGCCGGTGCCAAGCAGTGCCCCAAGCGCCAGGAGAAGGAGGAAATCTTAAAAATCCGCTTCTACCAACGGAAACTTCAGCCAGAAACCGCAGCTCCACCAGAGAGATCAATCCGAAACTTCCCACCGCCCCCAACAGGAACAACCACAGCTCCAAACTTCACAACAGCACAAACAACTCAAAATCGACTGCCCTACAAGATAGTAGCACCGAAGCCACCAAAACCCAGAAAGAACCATCAATCTCAAGCACAAATTCCACAACAGCAAATCCCTATCTACAGACAGAAACGATACAATTATAACGAGTTCAATAAGACTTATACAACACCTCAGCAAAACAACCAACCAACACAAGGAACAGCCACAGAACTCATGGATTCAATCCAAGAAATTCAAACATTCCTCAACGACCTTCGCCCCTTCCTCCCACAAATCAGAGAAGCAAACACCAAACTTCAAGCCGCCACAGCCCCTGAACAAAAATTCACCATCATCCTCGAAACAATAAGTGCCTTCAGCAACCTACAGTAAACACAAATAAAGACAGTGCATCGGGGTTTTTTACAGGGGGCTCTCCCCTTTTTCCCGAAAAATAAAATAGAGAAATCCCCAACCTATAATAAAGTTTCACCTCAATCCCTAGTATAACTAATAATAAACATAGAAAGCTAAGTAATATTATTTACACAGTAACTTACAAAGCCATGACCATTTAAATTTGATTTTTATCTTTTATTAATTTAGCTGCAATAGAACTTAATAACTTTAATTCTAAATATAACTTTAAATTTAAAAATAAATTAAGCCAGTGTTTGATTCGGTATGGCTTACCAAATAGAATAGCTTAGATTTAAAAAAAAAACCCGCCCCTTGGGACCAGTGAAGGACGAGGACTTCTGCGAGTGCGGAGGGACTGCAGCAGCTCGGGTGCGGCGACTACTCCGCAACTCGTCGCGTCCCCAGGTGGCGGATAGGGGATCTACAGGCTGTGGAGTGGCTGGGAATATTCAAATACCAGCCCGCGGACCAACTGGCCGGTGCGACAGCGCCGTCGTCGTGGACGTCGGGGNCGGATAGGGGATCTACAGGCTGTGGAGTGGCTGGGAATATTCAAATACCAGCCCGCGGACCAACTGGCCGGTGCGACAGCGCCGTCGTCGTGGACGTCGGGGACCTGGGCGGCTCAGTACGAGTTGGCGAAGCGCATCAGTGGGAGGCAGCTCAACGATCAAGGCGGGGAGGGGGATCTCGAGGTGCTGAAACATGCGAAGTGTAGCGAACCTCACTGCTGGATTCTGCGAGCTGCTGACTGCTGGTGCGTGAGGAATGGCCATGGAATGCGTCGGACCTCTGAAGCTACCTGATGTCAGCCTCCACTCCTGGGCCAGCTGCGTTCGCCTCCAGCCTGGTAGGTCCTGGAAGTCCCGCCTGCCTGAAGACCGACGGACTACTTTGGAGGAAGAGGGAGAGGGTGGCCCCCTGCATTTTGGCTCCCCGCCTTCACCCACGGCGTGGAGATCCTGGTGTCAGCGCGGAAGAGTGAAGATGGAGTAGGTGCCATGACTGAGCTGCCCGGTCTGCTGACTTCCACGACGAGAAGCAGGGGGGCCCTGCATTCAACAAGCTGCTGTCAATATTATTGTGCAGGTGCGCCTGCGCAGAAATATTGACAGTAGTCTCCCCTCAAGGGCGCTTGCGCCCACAGAGCCTTTCTCTTCTAGAGTTTCATAACCCACATTAAATAGCATGTTACCCATACCTGCTGCCTCCTTTTAGCATTTTTAATGCATGATAAGTTTTGAACTTCTTTCCTGTCGAGAGGGTTTTTACTGTGTCTATGCAGGTTTTTCCCCTCTCCCTTCTTAGAAACAGCTCAGCTATTCCACACTCAGGGATGCAGTCATGGCCACAAACCTGCCCATGACTGCTTTATCCCTCTTTGCCACGATGCACGCCTCCTTTCCTAAATTCCCTCCCATGTAGGCGTATGGGGCCTAGCCCTGAGACGCAACACAGTCCAGACCTACCCCCGGACAACACTTAACACTTAGTTATTAGGGTAGTTTAAAAAAAAAATCACAACATTCAGTCGTTCGCAGACAACGAGAGACAACACACCTACATTACAACACAAGAAGGGCGCCCTGCCCAGGCTGGTTATGTGGGAACTCGTGACAGGTGGGAAATAGCCCCAACCACCACTCGAGTTCCAGGTCATGGGACACACACCAGTCGAAGTAGGGGTCGGGGGGCTAACTTTAATTTTACTTTAATTAACAAAATTATATATTACTACAAAAAAACACATAACAACTATAAAACATAAAAAAACATCATATATATACAAACACATATATATTATATAATTTTTATTTTTTTTTTATTTTTTTTTATATTTTTTTTTACCTCAATTTAATTTTATTACAAATAATAACGCACTGACCTGTCAGTTTGTTGCAGGCCGGGAAGAAGAAACGACTTGGGGAAGAGGGGCCCTATTGGTACTGGGTTCAGAGACTGGTGCTAGGGGCCCCTCCAACTCAAATCTATTTATAAGAGTTTTTCTTTACTTTATGTGATACAATTGGAATCTATAAATCGTACCCCGATGGAGACCTGTATAGGACACATCGGGAGAATAGGGCTACTCACACAAAATACACTAATAGCACACTTGCAAACAACTTACAACTGTTAGACATACCCACACGACAAAACATTCACTCCAGCCGGGAGGCTGGAGGGGAGCTTCACTCCCCCGCCGAAAACACGTAAACGTAATTGAATTTTAAATAGGCAACATCAAATTACTCGCCTAAATAAGGGCCCGGTGCCCAAAGCCCCACAGTACACAGCCCCTGCCGCCGACCCAATGATTTGAGAAAGTGTCAGGGTGCATTTGTTTTTACAATCACCTACTGAGTTATGGGAGTTTCGGCTTCCTGTCTCACAACATTAAATGCCCTCCTGGTGGCGAATGAGGGTTTGGCGGCGGCAAAGTTGCCAGATCGATTACTGCTGCTACAATGGCATGTTATCAAGATTTAAGTGAGTTTGAACGTTGTGTTATAGTCGGTGCACGAGAGATGGGACATAGCATCTCCGAGGTAGCGATAAAAAGTGGATTTTCGCGTACGACAATTTCACGAGTGTACCGTGAATATCAGTAATCCGGTAAAACATTAAATCTTCGTAATCGCTGCGGCCGGAAAAAGATCGTGAACGAACGGGACAAACGACGACTGACGAGAATCATAAAAAAATTGACAGATGTGCAACCCTTTCTCAAATTGGCGCAAATTTAAATTCTGGGGCAACAACAAGTGCCAGCGTGCGAACTATTCAATGGACCATCATATATATGGGCTTTCGGAGCCGAAGGCCCACTCGTGTACTGTTGTTTACTGCACGACACAAAGCTTTACGCCTCGCCTGGGCCCGCCAACACCGCCATTGGACTGTTGATAAATGGAAACACGTTGCCTGGTTTGATGAGTCTCGTTTCCAATTGTATCGGGCGGATGGATGTGTACGGGTATGGAGACATCCCCATGAATCCATGGACCCTACATGTGAACAGGGGACTGTTCAATCTGGTGGAGTTTCTGTCATGGTATGCGATGTGTGCAGTTGGCGTGAAATGGGACCCCTGATACATCTAACAAGTAATGGTAAAAATAACAATATTTAAATGATTTTTTACACATACACAGTTTATTGTACAGATAAATATAAAAATTCCATAACACACAAAAAGAGTATTCAGTCTCAGTTCATGGTATATTTTTTTTTTAATGTTCTTTGGAACCACCATTGGGGTGACTTCTGCCTAGTCGTAACTCATCGATTCACGGTCCAAGGACGAGGCAAACCTTTTGCGCAGCAGCCTTGCATTCCTCCACATGTGTGTCCAGACAGTTTCTGACCTGCCGCGGACATTTCGCTGCTGATTGTCGTAAAGTTTCATCAGCTTGCGCAGTGAAGGGCAGCCGTACTCGAACTGCACATCGATGATTTCAACTTCGTTGTTGCACAAGTCGCTCAGCCATTTTTTCTGTCCTGAGCTCACCTCATAAATCGGCCCTTGCGGGTGCTGTATCAGCAAGTCGCGCAGCATGTTACCCACTTGATGGTATGGAATCTTGCCCTCGTCCCACTCCAGTCCGTGGTGGTACTTGGTCAGCCAGTCGTTCGTCTTCTTGCTTTTTCGTCCGAGAGTTTCCACGAATAAAGGAGGTGGAAGGAACGCTTGCGCGTTTTACCATCGTTGTCGTAGGACACTGCGATCTCCTTGATAATGTAGCCGATATGGCTCTGGAAGCCTTGCAGATTGCAGTTATTCCTGTTGCTCTTTATGCTAGAAGACGACTAAACAAATATCGCTTAAATCCCATCGTATTTATATATTTTACGACATTCACGAAAGTATCTTAACGATTTTGTTGCGAAAATTGTACAATACGAGTCGGTCGTGAAGTATCAGGCAGAAAGCACATGTCTGTGGAGGAATATTCCCATTCATAGTGAATTCGACCCTGCAGTCGATTATATTGAAGGTAATACGCTCGTCCTGTTTACTCACATCGAACACCATGAGTGGGGCCAAACTATTGAAGATATCCATGCTCAGTATCGGGGATTGAATGCGTCCATAATATGCATTTTGGAATTGAGCATATATCTGATATGCCAGCAGGTACTGACCCTTTTCAAAGTTCATATTCATGTATCTCTACAGATAATTTTCTCTATTCAAATATATTTGCACATTTTATATTTGACATGATTTGACATGTGTTGAACTGCGAATGGCTCACTCTCACATTGTGCTGTCATCTGTTCTGTAACCTAATGATGATGAACCTCAGTTTCTCGGTGGCAAAGCTTGACTTCACCATTCAGTTGATGCGTTGACTTGCAGGCAGTCCAGAGTAAGTCTCGAGACTCCACGACCTGAAAGCCTCATCGATGTTTTGCCATGTTCCACATTCTTCAGCATCTTGATACATTCTATAGTTCTCAGTTGAACATGAGGCAGCATCCATTCGATAGACTTTAGCTTCAGTTCCGCTGTCTCCCGGTTTTCATCCGTACCCATGATGGCATCTGCGTGCTTATTGGCTAGGAGCAGTACCAGTTCCAGCTTCGAAATGATGATAATTCGTTTGTAGTATTCGGCTAATCCCAGCAACATTGCTAGAGGAATGCAGACCTCTAATTTCCATCCATGGTATATAGCAACACTGCAGTCTATCCCCCAGCTTACCATCTTGGCCGCAGATGGCTTGTTCGGCATAAGCGAGAGGTAGTTTTTTTATTGTGGTCGTTATGCCGACATCTCGTCTGGTCAACGTCGAACCATTGAGCAAATACGTGATGCGATTGATAAAGTGGAGAATACCATTGCTCTATATTTTCGTCGATGTTGGGTTGGATCCATCTTCTTTCGTCAGTGCCCCCTGAATCGCAGGAATGATTTTCATGGAAGAGTGTAGAGACCTTGGTGTTGAACTGCTATCCGAACTCCCGATGGTAGTGTGTATGTTCCGATCAGGAATGGCTGATTTGCTTTAAGTTCCACTTTCGTGATGCTGTCTTCAAAAATGACCGACTCGTCGATATTTATGTAATCTTCCATGGTGATCTACCTCGAAGCCAAGACTGCGAAGGATTTTGCTGGCTTCGTATATGTACGGCTCGAACCCCAACATCATTCCAATGGAATCTGGTTTCGTAAAGTCTGTATCTTCGCTGCATCTGATGACACTATTCAGAGTATTGGAATTTCCACGTAGTTCGAATTCTGTATCGGGAGACATTACATTTTACAGTTTTTTTCACCGATGTTCGGTACGGCATTGTAGGTTTGCAAATCAACAAAACCTATTCACCATTCCCCCTCCAGGTCGAGTAGAGGAAAGTGTACAGCATGCAGTTCGGAGCTACGACCCGTTAATGTTTAAGCATTATCGACATGACTGATGGTTTCCGGTCCATGTATGGCCATTATATTCAATTACTTGTACAAACTAACAAGGAAGCGAAGACACAAGTTTCCACAGTTCCATGTGTTCGGCATCTGCTCCATCTCGTAGTTGTAAGTCAGTTTACAATTTTTCAAGTACCACCACAGTTCGGGTGGAGGATGCATATTCCAAAAACTGTCAAGTTTTATGCACATTTTCCACATCTCACATAAGTTACCCAGTGTGTTCCGGGCCTGGCTGTCGGGTCAAGGTTAATCATGGCACACTTGTCATGTTTGGGTTGATAGGGCAAAGCATCTCGAATGAACACTCCAGAAAGTTAGGCGTCTTCAATTTGTGCGCAAACAGTTCCAAATCCACATTCGTGAGCGGCCGTTTCGGTAGAGACTTCATTAGCGTCTTTTCCTGCTACGTCGCTTTTGCACACTTCCGCCTCCTACTGGATATGGTCTTAGGTAGAGGCCTTGGCCATTTTTTTTACCCACGGTGATAGTTTCCATATTTGCATTGTGCCTTTGAGACTCGAACAAGTGCTTCCGTTCGTTCAATGCTGTGTTCATCGCTTAGACGATGCCACTCGAGGCTCCGATTAGGCCCCTGAGCGCCCCGAGTGCAGACAAAATCAATTGAAAAAATCCACTAGTAGATGTTTACTTGGTCTTGCATACTTTCCTACCCTTCGTCCCCACTTTTCGTTTCACTTGCTCCTTCCACTTGTTCTTCGCCACCATGCCCATCTTCACCTTGGCCTTCATCATGTTGGAAATGCCCCAGGCCGCAAATTTCTCTCCGAGCCCAGCATCAAACGATTTTCTTATCTCGTCGGCTTTTTACATGAGTATCTTGTCTGCCTGATGCCTAGCTTGTATATCTTTGTTCAGGGAGTAGGCGAAGGCGACATCGTGTTACTTGCACACCTCGTCCAGCTCGTTGATGCCCATTTCGCTGCATGCCAGCCTCTTAGCTATCTTTGTTCCCGGACAGAAAAACTTGTATCCAGGAATATGCAGCTCGAATGGTAGATTTTTTATCAGCATATCGACGATCCCGCTTCCAGCTATTGTCTTACATCTTCAAGACATCGCAGTAAACTGACCTAAGAACTTATAAATTGACCCCTTTTATACATTTTGGTTTCAGTTTCATCGAGAACTTGGAACAGTACAGAAATAGAGTGCTAATGATGCATCTGGTTTGTCGCTTCTGCGGTAAAGTTTATAGAGCTTTGAGCAATTTACAATGACATGAAGAAACTACATGCAGGATGAGACCTTCAGGTATGACATTTCAGTGCAAACTTTGCCAATGTCAGTTTACTCAGACTGATATTTTGAAGAGGCATTCAAAAATTTGCAGCACTGGTTATTTGCAACCACAACCACCGCATGCACTTCCGGTTCCGCAATCAGCTCCTCACACTTCACAATCGCTCCGCACACTCCATAATCAGCTCTACAATCGCTCTGCAAATACTCTGCAATCAGCAGCGCACGCTTCGCAATCAAATCTGTATGCTCCACAATCAGTACTGCTTGCTCCGCAATCAGCTCCACATGCTTCACGATCTGCTGTGTATTATCCGCAATCATCTCCGCAAACATCACAAGATAGTAGTGGTAACATACATATTGTCAAGCAAGATGTTACTCTACCAATACACATTACTGCTTAAGACGAATCAATTTCCCATGAATCACGACATGGAAGCCTATTTCCGAATACAATGAGGTGCACCATAACTGGTTCTTCAAACTGAGGGAAAGCATGTGTCCTACTGAGCCTGCTGGAAGAATAGAATGGCCTTCGATTCGAGAACGTGTACCTGCACTCCAAATCGAACCAGCAACCGAAATACCAACGACTGTCACAAGTACTGCAAGCCGTAGATGGTGTGGGTTGTTTCCCTTGCAGTGATAACGAAGCCGTCGGTCTACCGAGTGAAGCATTGCCGGTGCTGATCCGTATGGACGATGCGAATTTGCGATACGTGAATGATGACAGCGTCAATATGGACATGACATTATCGGATTTCAAGAGCTTGTGTTCTTTGTGCTGGAAAGACGAGTATGGATTTTTGGTGATCGTAAAAGACTGGCCCCTATATAATTGCAGGTACCAAAGTGGATTCTATCAGCTCATCAACGGCCATCGAGAATGAGTTACAGCATATCGAAGTTCGGGCAGAGTATCCTCAAACTGCATCTTGGTAAAGACGAAGATGGAAGTTGTCTCGTACCAAGAAACGATGGAACTTGCAATGCTGGTAGAAGAATAATTCGAAATATTGGTGAACCCGAACTATCCGAAGATGCTGCTACTAAACATTTCATCCTCGAAACTGGTAATGGCTTCATCTCAGAATAACGCATTTTGTTGTCCGAGCAGAACCAATTCTTTCGCACTTAACTTGTCCGAGCTCGGGGCGAAGATTGATCGTGTGAAGACAGAGATCGTTCGCGATTTGATGGCAAAGGACGAGCATGCAACGAGTTGTCAAAGGCAAATTACCGACAGACTTAATGTGGCATCTGCGCAAAATGATGAGAATCTAAAAGTGCCTAAAGATTCCACAGAGCATACATTCGCTACCTCCATTTCTCGCCTCGCCACGAAAATGGATGTTCAAAAACATAGCAGTGGCATATTGGATGCCTGCAGCGAACGTCTAGAAAGAATCGAAAATAGTTTGTCGGAGACACATGACTAAACCTATAAAAGAGAGCAAAATTAACCATTTTTATTCAGTACGATGTCGGTCATTGTTAGTGACCTGAATAAAGTGATTCAGTCGCTTCGCTCGAAGTATTTGCTCACCAAGAGAGCTAGACTTTCGTGCGACCTTATAAATGAAGAAATCTTTAAGCCCATTACTCGATGCCTCGATGTACTCAGGGAGAGAGATGGAGCACCTGTAGTCATGAAGACCGAAGTCGATGATACTGCTGAGCCTACAAAGAAAATGAAACATAATGACGTACAAACAGTTCGGGATGATGGATCGGATGTGGATTTGGCACACAAGAAAAAGGTACAGAAGAAAGTCCTGAAATCCAATGCTATGGCTATATGGTACCTATGATCGTACACATCTCGTAATACAACATATGATATATATAGACATAATGCTAAATGATTCCTCGGAGCTGATGAAATAGAGTTTCTACCAGGTGGGATAATCCAAGTAGGCGATTACAATACACGTGGAACACCCGGACTTTACGGACTTCTTTTTCGCAAGGAGCCCAGGGGTTTACAGAATCTGACCTGCTGGAATACAAGATGTTGCTCGAACTCATGCACGCGCTTTACCAAGATTACGATCACGAGACAAGTGCTTATAAGGACGATGATCACGAAAAAATCGGCATTCTCGCAAACCTCTTCAGTGGCCTAGCATTGAAAAGTGGGTAAGGTCTGAATAAGACAGTGAATGAACATCGACTACGTGTTTTGGGACGATCCAACCGAACTCGTGGATATACTGCGACTACTGATCGTTTCGCAAAGGGTTGTAAATTACTCGCACACCACCGATATTTTATTCATCGTCAAACAACCAAAGGAGGGAGGCTGCATACGAAGAGTCGGTTGGGATTTGCCCACGAACTTCATGCGGTCACCAGGCGCAACTACTGCCATCGCAAGGTCATGATTTGTGGGATGAACGACCTGTTTCAAGCTGACCTCGTTGAGATGATACCATATGCTCGGGTCAACAAGGGCTACAAATACTTGTTGACAGTCATCGATGTCTATAGCAAATTCGCCTGGGACATGCCAGTCAAGTCGAAGAATCCATGTGATGTTACTGAAGCCATGGTATATGTGTTGTGTGAAGGACATGTACCGACTAATTTGCCAACCGACCAAGGCTAGGAATTCTACAATGCAATACACAATCTCAAAGCATCTATCATCGAGAGGTTCAACAGGACTCTGGAGGCAAGATGTGTAATCATTTTGCGGTGAATGGCAGCTACAAGAGGCTGAAGCTACTGCCAAAACTCATCAGCGAGTATAATTCCACCGTTCATTCTACCACCCGAAGATATCAAGGATGACTCCTTGCTTCGGACCATATACTTCAACCACAAGAAGAGAGATCCACGCAAGCCTAAAGCCAAGATCGGCGACCTGGTGTGCATCTCAAACAGAAAAGCATCTTCCAGGAAGGGTTCACAGTGAATTTGAGCCCCGGACTGTTTCGTGTGCGACATATACGCAACTACGCTCCGAGGATATACTATCTCGAATATCTGGACAACGTACCAATCCATGGCACATTCTACGACTAGGAGATACAGCATACGAAATTTCCAGACATATATTTGGTTGAGAAATTGCAAAAACGACGTAACGGAGGAGCGTACATCAAGTGGTGGGGTTTCCCTGCCCGCTTCAATACTTAGGTCGCTGAAGCGAACCTCGTGAAGTGAACTCGCAGTGGAGGAGAACGATGTATAAAAAGACTTTTATTCAAGAGCTTATGTATTTCCTCATGTCATTTTTAATAAATTTTAATTAAATATAGCATGTTTGTTTATAATTACTAATACACTGGAGAGCCAAAAAAAACTGGTATAGGTGTGCGTACACAAATAACAGAAGTATGGAACCATACAGAGTAACGCAATGCGGTCGGCAGCGTCTATATACGACAACAAGCGTCTGGCAAAGTTGCTAGATCGGCTACTGCTGCTACAATGGCAGGTTATCAAGATTTAAGTTAGTTTGAACGTGGTGTTATAGTCGGCGCACGAGAGATGGGACATAGCATCTCCGAGGTAGCAATAAAATGTGGATTTTCGAGTACGACAATTTCCCGAGTGTACCGTATATATTGACAATCCGGTAAAACATTAAATCTTCGACATCGCTGCGGCCTGAAAAAGATCGCGAACGAACGGGACAAACGACGACTGACGAAAATCATTAAAAGTGACAGATGTGCAACCCTTTCTCAAATTGCCGCAGATTTCAATGCTGAGGCATAAACAAGTGCCAGCGTGCAAACTCTTCAACCGACCATCATTGATATGGGCATTCGGAGCCTAAGACCCACTCTTGTACTACACAAAGCTTTACGCCTCGCCTGGGCCCGCCAACAACGCCATTGGACTGTTGATGACTGGAAACAGGTTGCCTGGTCTGACGAGTCTCATTTCCAATTGTATCGTGCGGATGGACGTGTGGAGACATCCTCATGAATCCATGGACCCTACATGTCAACAGGGAAGAGTTCAAGCTGCTGGAGGCTCTGTCATGGTATGGGGCATGTGCGGTTGGTGTGAAATGGGACCCCTGATACGTCTAGATACAACTCTTACAGGTGACAGATACGTAAGCATCCTGTCCGATCACCTGCACCCATTAATGTCCATTGTGCATTCCGATGGATGTGGACAGTTCCAGAAGGACAATGCGACACCCCACACGTCGAGAGTTGCTACCGAGTGGCTCCAGGAACATTCTTCTGACTATAGACGATTCCATTGGCCACCTAAATCACCAGACAGGAACATTATTGAGCATATCTAGGATGCCTTGCACCGTGCTATTCAGAAGAGATCTCCACCGCCTCACACTCCTATGAAATTGTGGACTGCCCTGCAGGATTCATGGTGGAATTGCCTCCTTCATACTTTCAGACATTGGTAGTGTCCATGCCACGTCGTCTTGCGGCACTTCTGTGTGCTCGTGGGGACCATACATGATATTAGGCAGGAGTACCAGTTTTTTTTTTTTTTTTTTTGGCTCTTCGGTGTATATATGATGAGTATAAAAGAATTCCCCCCCAAATTTGAAGGTATGTAATATCAAAATCAAACAGCACTTCAACCTTGTTTGCCAATCAAACTAACCGTGGAAACGTGAAGTCTGTTTACCATGCATTCATAAATGTTCAATGTGACCACCATGAGCAGCCCGAACGATATTTACACTATAATCAAACTCTTTTCACGTTCTTGTCAGCGTGTCCGGTGTTACGGTTTGGATGGCGTTCGTAACTCTCGGTTTGAGGTGGTGAGGGGGTAGCGATATCGCATTTGACACATCAATGTGAAGGTGACGGTCTGATGTTTTCTTTATGGTGCGTCACTCCATTGACACCTAGCTGTTCGCGGATACCTGAACGAGACGTTGCCGCAATGCTGAATTGGTCGAGTAGCAGCTGGTGACCAGCTCTTCATCACTGACCCCCAAGAAGCCCGGATCTTACCCCGTGCGATTTTTTTCAGTGGGGGTACATATAGGATGAAGTTTTACGTCACCGTTGCCGGCTAACATTATTGACCTCAAATCGAGATCTACGTACATCATCCAAACTATAACACCGGACATGCTGACAAGAGTGTGGAACGAGTTTGTTTATCGTGTAGATGTCGTTCGGGCCACTCGTGGTGGTCACACTGAACATTGATGTATTTATTGTAAAGAAACTTCATGTTTCCATGGTTCATTTGATTGTCCAATCAAGGTTTTTAGGTGGTTTGATTTTGATATGATAGACCTTTAAAGTTGGGGCATTCTTTTATACTCATCCTGTAGTAAGGATAAATTATAATCCATTTAATGGAGGAGTGGCTCGTTGCAAACAAAAATATTCTTTGGAAATGGGCGACATAGGAGCTCTCTGTTGGCATTTACTTAAAAAATAAGTAACTAGCAAACTATATATTCTGTCCAATACTGGGCAAATATGTGGTTAAGTGGTAATTTGGTGGCCATTGGGCAGTACGATTGATTGGTAAACTGTGTACCATATAAGAAGGCCACATTCTTGAGAGTTTACAATCGCAGTGCCTTTTCGTTTATGTATCCATTCGCCATCAACTGGTGTGCCAAGTGTAGGCTTTGATGCTCCAAGTCAGGGTGTCCAGGAGGTGCTGCTACGTGTGGCAATTAGTGAACTGCTTTGGTGGTGCTGCATTCGTAAATGGAGCTTGGTGGATGTGTGTAGGGTTGTTCGCAAACGCTGTACACGAAATATATGTTACTTTAAAAATTATACAGACCTCGCGGGAAAATAAAACTATTTGGATATGTGCGTAAATACGTTATTTTAAACAGCAAAACTATAATATGTTTCTGGGTGTAGTTCGGGATATGCATAACAGATAGCGTGGAAGTTCGTGTTGTAACATATGGTGCACCTGTACCTCACAAGATGGCAGCACATGATGGCAGAGTCTGGAAACTTTTGGAAAAGGTTTCGATTTTTTCGTTACATTTGGATACGGATCGGTTTATTGTGCATCTCATTTTGAACACCTATACATTACTATTTCATCACGAAGTTTCGTTTCTAAAACCAAAAACTGCTGTTTTATGACAACATAAAATTTAATATATTAATTAATCTACGAACTCTTTCTTATCCGCGTATTTTCTGCTGGTCTGATGTGCCTCGGTACTGCTCTCAGAATAGCCAACGTAATATTAATTTCTGTTCGTTCGTGCATCAGCTGATACAGGATTTTGTAAATGTCACGTTGTTTGTTTTGAATACATGAATTTTTCACTCACTCACTGTCAGAATGTGGCCTTCTTATATGAAATGAACTATATGAGTGGAGGGATAATGTTATGTAAGGACAATAATTAATTTATGTGGACTGGGTGAAGAGTTGGTGGTGGAGGGATGAGTAAGGTAAGAGAGTATAATGTTATATATTACTCTCGATTTTTAAGAATTTTGTTGTGACTTTTCTTTATTTTTTATTGTTGGGAAGTGGTGGTGATGGTGAAGTGGTGAGGTGAGGGTGGTGGTTTGAGTGTGTTTTAATGGTATACGTTCTTCGATTTTTTTAATCAGGTTTTTTGATTTTTCGTTTTTTTATAATCACTAGGGGATGTTGGTTGGGGAAGAGGGTGAGTGAGGGGTATGGTACGGTAACATTATATGTTATTCCATTTTTTTATTTATTTTAGATTTGGCGATTGTTATAATAATTGCCAGAGGATGAGGAGGAGGGCTGAGGTGTGGGTGAAGTAGGTGATAGAAGGATGATTGCAGGGGGGGGTGTGGAGGTGGAAGGTGTTGGTAAGAGGTCGGGAGAGGGGGCCAGGTCCGCTGATCCTCCCCGGTCCGATGCACCTGGCTCGGAGTCGCGAATCCTTCCTCTACTCCTCTGAGGATCAAGTAACTCATTCCGCTAAAAGTCTATAATCACCTTTTTCACATAAGGATATTTCGGCTCTTTCTTCGATGAGCATCAGATCCGCTTTCCTAATTTTTACATAATTTTTTTTGGTGAAAAAAGTTATTTTTGGTAAAAATAATAAAGTTTGGAAGTTATTTTTAGGGTGGAACAGACAATTTTTTCGGTAACATGGCCGTCGCAGGCCCCCGGCCACGGTCGTCTCGACAAGCGAGGTGGCTGGCGGCTCCTGGCTCCTATGTACACTGGAGAGCCAAAAAAACTGGTATAGACGTGCGTATGTAAATAACAGAGGTATGGAACCAATCAGAGTAACGCAATGCGGTTGGCAGCGCCTATATATGACAACAAGCATCTGGAAAAGTTGCTACATCGGCTACTGCTGCTGCAATGGCAGGTTATAGAGATTTAAGTTAGTTTGAACGTGGTGTTATAGTCAGCGCATGAGAGATGGGACATAGCATCTCCGAGGTAGCAATAAATTTGGATTTTCGCGTTCACGAGTGTACCGTGAATATCGCGAATCCGGTAAAACATTAAATCCTCGACATCGCTGTGGCCGGAAAAAGATCGTGAACGAACGGGACAAACGACGACTGACGAGAATCATAAAAAAATTGACAGATGTGCACCTTTCTCAAATTGGCGCAAATTTCAATGCTGGGGCATCAACAAGTGCCAGCTTGCGAGCTATTCATCGGACCATCATTGATATGGGCTTTCAGAGCCGAAGGCCCACTCGTGTACAGTTGTTGACGGCACGACACAAAGCTTTATGCCTCGTCTGGGCCCGCCAACAACGCCATTGGACTGTTGATGACTGGGAACATGTTGCCTGGTCTGACGAGTCTCGTTTCCAATTGTATCGGGTGGATGGAGGTGTACGGGTGTGGAGACATCCTCATGAATCCATGGACCCTACATGTCAACAGGGGACTGTTCAGGCTGGTGGAGGCTCTGTCATGGAATGGGGCGTGTGCAGTTGGCGTGAAATGGGACCGCTGACACAGATAGATATGACTCTGACAGGTGACAGATATGTAAGCATCCTGTCTGATCACCTGCACCCATTGATGTCCATTGTGCATTCCGACAGACGTGGACAATTCCAATAGTACAATACGACACCCCGCACATCAAGAGTGGCTACCGAGTGGCTCCAGAAACACTCTCCTGACTTTAGACACTTCCATTGGCCACCTAAATCACCAGACATGAACACGTGCTGTTCAGAAGAGATCTCCACCGCCTCGCACTCATATGTATTTGTAGACTGCCCTGGAGTATTCATGGTGTGAATAGCTTCCTGCATACCTTCAGACATTGGTCGAGTCCATGTCACGTCGTCTTGTGGCACTTCTGCGTGCTCGCGGGGGCTCTACACGATATTAGGCAGTTTTACCAGTTTTTTTGGCTCTTCAGTGTATGATACCTATACCCGACTTTCCATTTTATATATACTATTTATTATTATTTTTTTAGTAACGATATTCTTTGTCACCTAAACACTTTTACCCTATTTCCCCCCTTACGGTTCCGATCAGTGCTGACCCTGTCCTGACAGAATTCCTTGATACGTGCCCTGCACAGAGACTGAGACGATGGTACGTTATGACCACAGTAGGCTCCGAACCACTAGATAGAAAAGACGGTCTTGCGCGAAGGAGAGTTCGATCGGTCGCCATTCCGGTCCCTGTGCCACATGCGCGCTATGCCTCTGCTGTGGTGCCCACCGAGGACCCTGTGGCAGGTGCATACTGCGCCAGTCGTTACTGCGTTTCCTCTCAAAGTTGCAACAGACCACCCAATCTGCACGGCTGATTAGTAGAGGGGAAGAGTGGTGATGAATTGGGGGGTTTCTTACACATCAATCTCATGTTTGACCTCTGTTCTGCCGAAACACCAAAACGTTATAGATTAATATGCCAACGATAGACTCCTGGGGGAGGGAGGCTTGGGCTGTCTTTCATACTACGTAAAACATTAAAATATAGTCGTTAAAAACCTTTTAAGTCCTCTGTTATACTCTACATTGATTCTTTTTGTTTTGCATTAAATTCTTTGAAAGCTAGTTACAAAGATTATTTTTGTAACTCTACATTTAATTTTAAATACATTTTATTACACGTTGGTTTGAAATATGTAAAAATTAAATTTAAAATTTAACAAGCAAGTATTGTAGTCTTCGTTTTTATTGGGAACGTGGAGAAACACACAAGTATTTACTGATTTAACTAAAGAACCTACTTTCCTCTGAATGGGTGTAAACCATTTTTAATGAGGTTCTTAGAAGCTTCAGTGATAGGTAGGCTAAATCGAGAAATTAGCACTGCCTGGGGGATAAATCGGTAATTATTACAATAGTGCCACCTAGGTGATGAAAAAGTAAATAAATTACAAACTAAAAAATAAATATGGTGGGTGGAGTGCATTCGATAGAATGAGCAAATGTAAGTGGTTAGGGGAGGCGAATTTTAATACAATGTGATTGATTGGAAGGGGATCAGTAGTCTTCTGGACGTGGTGCTGAGGTTACACCCATAAATGTAATTTTTTTAAAAATAAATATTTAATAAATCTTTTATAAATTTTACATACATTTTTTATATAACTTTTATAATTTTTTTAATAAATCTTTGAAAGTTGTTAAGTTTTTAAATTTTTTTAAATATTTTGCGATTTTTATGTTTCTAGGTCAAGGGTATGGATTGAAGGTCATAGGTCGAGTTCAAGGTCACCTGGGTCTAATATGGTGGTCGGGTGACGACATAACATGGTGACTGGTCGGTTCCGATCCCCTGTCCCCTCTAACCCAAAACTTTTAATTTTTTAATTTTTTTAATAATTTTTAAAATAATTCTCAGTAATTATTTTAATATTTTTGTCTGGGATTTTTTTGGGAATTTTCTGTAATTTTTTGGGATTTTCAAGGTTAAAGGTTACCGGGTCAAGGTCATAGGTCAAGGCCGAGGTCACCGACACCCAACATGGCGGACAATATGGCCGCCGGTCGACCGGAATGACAGCATGAACAGCCCCGATCTCCGACGCTAGACACCACTGCTTCAAACTCATATTTTCCATTCTGGTAATAACCCACATTAAAACATCGAATAAAAGAGAAACTCGCCAAAAAATATTCTCAACAATATCACACACAAAAAAGCTGTTTTTTTTTCCTTCATTACTGGTACTCAATTCCCGTTTGGCTACAAATAAGACATACCAGCCGCAATTTAAAATAAATTTGGGCAAAAACACCATGTCCTCACAAACACACATCATAATGTCTTAAAACAGATATTTCCCAACAAACTGACAACCATAAAAATCAAACTTATTGGTCACATACTCACTTTGGTTGACAAATATTTCCTATATGAGTAACCCATATGCAAAGCGGATATCTCCAGAGCAATTAAAAAGTGGGAAATCAAATAAAACGGATAGGAAATGACACAAATATTAAAGAATTATGATTATAATAGTAATAAATTGAAAAGGAAATATTTTATCCCTACCAAACCTCTATAATATGGGATAAATTGATGGTTTTTTATTTACAAATAATTTATTCACATAACAGGTTTTACACCTGAAACACGAAAATAACACCTTTTGCAATTGCGAAGTCAGCCATTCGCATTTTCTTTACAATTTCAAAAGATGTTAAATTCAAAGTATGTGAGGTAATCGAACAGAGAACAGTCAGGTTCTATTTAGTAGCGCAATGTTTGGAAATAAAAAAATAATAAAATTGCACAGTGCAATGACAAAAATATCTAAGTCTTCAGATTCGGTGTTACCAATTACACTGGCAAATAACGCTGTCAGTAATACGGCTGCGGCAGAAATAACTCCCGCATTTGTAACGTAAAAAACAAAGCTATTCACAAGTTTCTTTCACAGTTTGAACGAGCTGTGCTGACCATTTACATCACAGACACATACACGTTCACCCTCACGTAGTTTTGAAAATGGTATCCTCCGAATGCCGATCATATTTTTCAATGCAATTCTGAAGAGTCTCCCTGAAGTTCCGCATTACTCTCCTGGTCATGTCCGGTGAAATTGCTGTGATTTCTTGATTGATGGCAACTTTCAGGTCGTCCAGTGTTCACATCTTACGTTGGTATACTTGCACCTTCAGGTATCCCCAGAGAAAGAAATCACACGGTGCGAGATCAGGGGAACGGGCCGGCCACGGAATGTCACCTCGTATGGAGATCAGATGCCCTGGAAACTTTTCCCTTCGGAGGTTCATCGATGACCTTGCTGTGTGTGCAGTGGCATAATCATGTTGGAACCACAAAACGGGATTCCCTACTTTGTTGAGTTTCGGCTGTAGGATGTTGTGTAACATCTGTATGTAACGATCAGACGTTACTGTCACAGTTCATCGCCCCCTTCAAAACCGCACGGGCCTACAATTCCAAACTCAGTGACAGCGCACCAGACAGTAACACATTCGCTGTGGAGGAGTTGAAGAGGATTGGTCTTGGCCCATTACAAAAGCCCGGACGAATATAATCTTGTTAATAGATCCGATCATCTATGTCCACATTCAAGATGCCACAACAGCCAAGGAACCGTGGAATAAACTATCGTCAGCCTTTGAAGATAGTGGACTCGAACGAAGAGTGTCTCTCCTACGAATTTTGACGACGACCCGCCTCGAAAATTGTTCATCCGTCGAGGAGTATGTGAATAAAATTATCTCAACAGCGCACAAATTGAGAGCCGTCAAAATGGAGGTTATTGACGAATGGGTAGGCACGATAATGCTCGCCGGTTTACCTGAAAAATACAGCTCAATGATCATGGGATTTGAGAGTGCTGGAATTCAAATCACGTCTGATTCCATTAAGATGAAATTGCTCCAGGATATTTCTGATTTTGGTCATGATTCGGGTGAAAAATCCACTGCCGTGTTCTCAAAACAGAACCGTGGTTCAAGTAAGTTCGCCACGCGAAAGCCAAACCCTTCATTCAGTTCATGCAACAACAGTTACAAACACCAACAAATGCAATGGGTTTTACGGTCATATCGCAAAAGATTTTGATCGGGTTCCGGATGATGATAACGGTGATAAACGTCAAAATAAAAACAAATCAGAGGGTTCAATGTTTACCGCCCTGTCAGTGCAGTGTTCTCCAGAAGAAAACGAGTGGTTTCTTGACTCTGGCTCTGGTTTTGTGAACGACCTCAGGCCCGCAAAGGTCGGCTTCAGCACCGCGAATCATCAAGGTAGTATGAACTCTTATAGTGTTGGTGACATAAAATTACTAGTTAAGGTTGATGGAAACGTGCTGCCAGTAAACGTAAGAGGTGTTTATCTCGTTCCTGAGTTGACAGTCAATTTGCTTTCGGTCAGCCAAATTGTGAACAATGGGAACTCAGTTGTTTTCGACTCTAAAGGTGCGCGAGTTCTTGATGCAAACAATGAAGTTCTGGCGTCAGCGACCTTGAAGAACAATTTGTTCAAGTTGGATTTGGATGCACCTGACTCGACTTTTTTTCACAGTTTCAAATTCAGGTATGTTGTGGCACAGTCGTTTAGCACACATTGGTCTATCGAGTTTGGAAAAATTGAAAACTTTGGTCCATGGATTTGGATTAAACTCTAATTTGAAGGTGCCTGAAGGCTTTGTGTGTAAACCATGTGCACTAGGCAAAAGTCAGAGGTTGTCTTTTCCTGACAGTGAGTCTAGATCTACTAGAATTCTAGAGCTTATACATTCAGATATAGCAGGACCATACACAGGTTCTTTCTCTGGGTCCCGGTACATAATTACGTTTCTAGATGATTTCAGCCATAAAATTTTCGTCTATTTTCTGAAATTTAAGGACCAAGCTTTCAACTGCTTATTTCACTTTAAGGCTCATGTTAAAATCCAGACGGGCCAAAAAATGCGAATTTTGAGGGCTGATAACGGTGGTGAATATTGCAGCAAGAAGATGCGTCAGCTTCTATCCTCCGCAGGTATTGAGCATCAGACTACTGTCCCGCACACCCCACAGCAAAATGGGAAGGCAGAAAGGCTCAACAGAACCATATTGGAGCGCGTCAGATGTCTACTCAATGAGTCAGAGCTACCCAACTCATTCTGGGCCGAGGCTGCTAACACCGCAGTGTATATACTCAACCGTTCTCCCACTAGATGTGTCGCAAAGACTCCAGAAGAGCTCTGGTCAGGTAAAAAAAACCTACAGTGAGGCATTTACGCGTGTTTGGTTGCAAAGCATATGCACATATTCCGGCGGCCACTCGCAAGAAATTGGATACTAAATCAAAACCGTGTATTTTTATTGGTTATAGTTTCACAAGTAAAGCCTACAGATTTTTTGATGCGGAAAAATCCACAGTTTTTGTCTCGAAAGATGTCATTTTTTTCTGAGAACGAAAAAGGTTCAGTGCTACATCAGCAAATCTGGTGATACTTCGAGGAATGAATTTTTTTCTTCCTGATTCGTGTGGAACTGATATTTTCTCAGATAACGACCGTTCTGAAACTAATGATGAATCAATGTCTTCAGATTCCTCTACAGCCTTGATGTTCGAGGAACAAATGGAAGATTTTCCCGGGTTTCCTGATGATCCAGCTTAAACAGATCTTGACGCCGCTTCGTCAACTGCTGGGACCGACCCTGACTACATTCCTACGCGACCCGTTGTTATTGAAGAAGAAAGTACGCAGGGAAGAACCCGTGAAAGAAGACCGCCGACTCATCTACAGGATTATCTACTGAATTTCGCCTCAACCGCTACTACAAATGATCCACTCACTGTCGATGAAGCTCTCTCTCGTCCTGATGGAGATGAATGGCGCAAAGCCATGGACAGAGAGTACAAGGCGCAAATGGATAATGGAACATGGGAATTGGTGAATCTACCGCCCGGACGAAAACCCTTAAAAAGTAAGTGGGTGTTCAAAACTAAAATGGATGCTGCGAACAAGGTGACTCACAAGGCTCGGCTAGTCGTAAAGGGCTGCTCCCAGATCAAAGGTGTTGACTATGAGGAGACGTACTCCCCAGTCATTCGTTACAGTTCTATCGGATATCTTCTGACGCTAGCTGCTGAATTCACCCTCTACATTGACCAGATGGACGCAGTCACCGCGTTTCTTCAAGGGGACTTGGCTGAAGAAATTTATATGCTGCCTCCGGAAATATATGACAAAGCAGATAAAGTCTGCCGTCTGAAGAAAAGTTTATATGGCCTGAAGCAGGCTAGCAGGGTCTGGAACATTAAGCTTGACAAATGTTTGAAAGAGGCCAACCTCCAACAATCGAGGTTCCACTCTTGCATTTACTACAGAATTGAAAATGGGAAGATTCTGATTGTGGCCGTTTATGTTGACGATCTTTTGATTTTGTCTAATGACAGCCAAATGGGGGGAGAATTGAAGAAGAAATTGACGTCAACTTTCAGGATGACTGACATGGGAAAAGTCAAATACATTCTGGGGTTTGAAATCAAACGTGATCAGAATGAGAAGAAAATTTGGATCAATCAATCTCGCTACATTGAACAAATGTTGAAAAGGTTCAACATGAAGGATTGTAATCCCTCCGAAACGCCCATGGCGCCAGGGTTGCAGCTGTCTGAGGAGCAGTGTCCGACGACATCGACAGAGAGGCTGAAGATGAATAAAATACCATATCAAGAGGCGGTGGGAAGCCTCCTATTTGCATCTCAAGTATCTCGCCCAGACATACGTTTTGCAGTGAGCTATGTCAGCCGATTTAACGCTAATCCACGAAAAGTGCACTGGGGCGCCGTCAAGAGAAATTTTAGCTACCTCAAGGATACTGCTAATTTCCAGCTTGAGTTTTCTGGTCAGAAGGACAGGGTGACCAACCTGATTGGCTACTCCGACTCAGACTGGGCCAGCGACGTTGATGGAAGGCGTTCAGTGACTGGTTATGTTTTCATGAAGAATGGCTCCGCTTTGTCATAGTCAACAAAGAAGCAGCCAACAGTTGCATTGAGTACTACAGAATCTGAATGCATGGCCATGTCATCTGCCGTACAAGAAGCGCTCTGGTTACGAGGTTTTTCTTTGGAATTGTTTCCTGCATCAGCAAAGAGACCTACTGAGCTACGAGTTGACAACCAGGGAGCACAGAACCTCGCTCTGAATGGCGCTTACCAGGCGCGAACGCAACACATAGACGTGCGCCACCATTTCCTATGTGAGCGAATCCGCGCAGGTGAAATCAGTCCCATTCACGTTGCCATGAAGGATATGGTTGCTGATTCTTTTACAAAGCCGCTCAACAGGGAAAAACTGCTGAACTGTCTGATTCAACAGGGACCTATCCCAAATAGGGAGCGTGTTGTGAATATTCGGGACAAGCACTAGTTCAAGCATTGACCGCCAGAGGTCTTAGAGGTCTTGTGTGTGTGTGCTTGGCGCCCAGTCTGTGTTGTGTTGTGGTTACTACATGACCTCACTCTGTTATTGTCTCGTAATATTAGTACATACGTTTTCTTATATGTGTGTTTTCTATCTTCTTCCCCATACCCAACAACATTATATCTTCTCTTTGGGTTTGCAATTTAAATGTATCACTACGCTACTCATCATGCAAATGACAAAAAATGAAAGTTACATTAAGTTTAAATTTATATTACTGGAATACCTCATACTTTTTAAAAGCATTTTGCATGATTAGAAAAATATATAACACTCGTTTTTTCTTCCATGTCAAAGCTATAAAAATTGTTGCTGCTGCTGCTGCTGCTGCTGCTGCTGTCTCTGTGTGTGTTTTTTTTTAAAGTAACTATAACCTACCTGATAAACAGTGANTGCTGCTGCTGCTGCTGCTGCTGTCTCTGTGTGTGTTTTTTTTTAAAGTAACTATAACCTACCTGATAAACAGTGATAGTACAACCGACCAGCAACGAACAAGAGTTTAGAATCAGGGAAATGTATGCTAAATGCATTTTAGGCCAAGTGACTTTTATACCAAGTGCTTTTTAGGCCAAGTGACTTTTAGGCCAATTGCTTTATAGGCCAAGTGCCTTTTCGGCTAAATGGCCTTCAGGCCAAATTAATTTTAGGCCAATTGCTATTAGTCCAAGTTCATTTTAGGCAACTGGATTTTAAGGCAAGTGACTTTTAAGCAAAGTCATTATAGGCTAAATGACTTTTAGGTGCAATGACTTTTAGGCTAATTAACTTTTAGGCGAAATGCCTTTAGGCAAAATTACCTTCAGGGTAAGTGAATTTTAGGCCAGGTGACTTTTAGACCAAACGACTTTAGGTGAATTGACTTTTAGGCCAAATGAGTTTTAGCCCAAATAACTTTTGGTAAAATTAAATGCCTACTTAAATTTTAGTCTGAATGACTTTTAGACCAAGTGACTTGCTCCTGCGCATTCTACCAGTGCGCACATGTTATCCATTCCGACCCCCTAGAGTCAGTGCAGTAACACATATAATTACAAGAGGTGGAATCGTAAATGGAGTGTAATGAACTGAGTTACCAGTTGAATTAAATCAAATCTGTGAATTAAATGTCAGACTTATAGAGGTAATGTTAGAGCAGATTTCCTTGTGTGGTGGGAGACATGCTGCCATACATGCATATGGCCACCTTATATCGTCTACTCTCAAAGACAGTGCACATATAAAAATGAAGCCTTGGAAAGAATAAGCATAAACAGGTACTAATAAAAATTTTGAAGGAGATGATGGTGTTTTCAAGGAATTTTGGTTAGTTTTCTCGAGCAGATGGACACGGGGAGCAACCCTGCCAACCTGACACCATATCATTCCCTTACATAGCAGTAGTGTATTTATTATTACGATTCAAGTGTCTAATTAATGTGAATGCTATTATTTGCAAGACTTTGAATACAATAGCATTATAAAGGGTAGGTAGCTGTAAATGTGTCATCATCCTTAAAGTAAAACTCACATCATTATAATTTGCATCAAGGGATTTTGTTTAGGTGCACTGCATTGACGAGGTCCGTGTATGACATCACTGCCTCGAGCAGTTGGTCTATGCAGGGACAGGAGGTTGCATGTGTTTCGTGGCTCTGGGCCTTCATCGCTTTGTGGACAGCCATTCATCACCATAGCTTAACATGTAATATATCAGAACTTTGCATAGAGTTTTGTGCCCTGGACACACACCTCACTAGTGACACTGCAGCCCCAACAGTTTTTATTTCTTAGTTAATTTTACACACCCGAGAGGCGTTTTACATCAGTAAGTCAGCCAGTATGCGGCCTAAGCTGCACACCTGTTTTCGTTCAAGGTGTTGTGCACCATTCATCATCATTCTGGATTGCATGCAAGTAACAGTGAATTTGTATTGTGTACATTATTTCCAGACATGATAATATGTGTACCATTGTAGCTGCTTCACTGCGAACTTTGCGGGACGGCCCTATTAGATCACATGCAAGTGTTTTCTCGGGGTTATCCTGCTTATTAATGTATTCATACAAAGACATCATGACAATTAAAGCTCATCTCGTCCATATAGCCGAATCATGGCATGCTTAAGAGCAATGGGTGTTAGACCCTGAAAGTGTTCTCGGGTTTATTCCATATATAGTTTGAGTGCACCGCAGTGATGTCTGGTCAGTCGGAATAGGCCAGCATCCAACCCTATATCATGCCAGAATACAGAGTTTCACTCAGCCATCGACTAGGCCCTGAAAGATTCTCATGTTAATCCGAGCCATTAAACCGATTAGCTGGCACCCTTACAGACACAACCATCATCATGACCATACCACATAATGTCAGTACGTATCTGGTAACATCCCAGGTGAGGGAGTTACCAGTCAATTTAGCCAAACATCTAGCATTGCAACCTGTTGGCAGCATGACATGGCAACCAGCTCGTGTGGCGAAAAATAGTGAACATCAATGCAACACAACAAGGATGAGTGTAAATCGTTGTTTGCAACAGTGGCAACCATGTACCACTTCGTCATTTTGTTGTGTAGCAACCAGGAAGGCAAGGAAATATTTTGTCTTTGGGGATGCATTCTGGGACACACGTACAAAGGGAGACGAGCCACCCCATCCCCCTTACAGCACACCCCCT
>NQII01000153.1:642200-658061 GCA_002778355.1 Clitarchus hookeri | reverse complement strand
TTACAGCACACCCCCTCCCCCTGCCCCTTCTGATAATCTACCATGCAAGCCAAGGGGTCAGCGAATACATGTATGCGACCACCCCCATGCAGCTGCTACCTACTTCGCCGAACAGTTGTCCACATGAGCGAAATAGCATGCGAGTGAGCAGACAGCCACCCCCATAAAGGTCTCTGAGCTACCCTCTTTGCTCCTACACTGTGTAAACTAACTTCTGCGCATGCACATCTTCGAACGTGGTGGAGTTCTCGCTGTGGGCTGCAAACATATGTCTGTTATGCCAGAAAGCAAAAGCAGTAGACCTATTCATGAAATACGACCTAACAGCCAACATATGCCTTTGTCTACATAGGACTGATTTTCTCAGTTCATCCCCAATCAAAGCCGCACGATCATTCGAAATGCCACTCATCGAGTGGTGCAACCATCCATTAGTATCTGGCTCCAGCGACAAATTAGTCTCATGCATGTGTTGCACAATCACATACCACTTGGAATTCCTCTGTGTAGCCGAGTGCATCAGCACATAAGATAATCGCCTCATAAGCACTTGTCACTTCCATGCAATCGACAACCATGTTGAGTTGCGGACACCAGTAGACTTTTTGAAAGAGCCCACAATGCAAAACAAGATGTTCATCTACCCAAATGGTCAAACACAAACACATTATCAGGTCACATGCAAAGAATGCAGGAAACTGTGCCACATTTTATGCATGACTAGTCAAGAATGATCACTGTGTCAGCAAACATCGCACATGTGCAGAAATTACCCAGCAGTGCCAAAAATACAGTGCAAAAATCCTCAGCATGTAAATAGAACACATCACAGCATCCATCAATATATTTTTAGCAGTGAATCCAATTGTCCTTCTGCCCATAACGAACTCACTTCCCAGCTTGACCCTACCACCGCCTGCCACAACATTTTTACAGCTGAACACAGAGCAGCCAATCAAGTCACAAACAGGCCTCGTGCCAGATGTCAGCACTTTAAATGCAACCTTTGCCCATTTCCAAATGTTATGCAACTTTTCAGGCCAAGGGATGAAAGATCCTTGTGTATTCATAGAAGAGTGCATTCATAGTCTTTAGCATTACAGAGTCCCAGTATAGGAATGTTAAAATATCGTAGGCTGCAGTTTACAGGAAAAGCCAGAGCCTGGTGGAGAACCACTGTGAAGTACCAAATGATGTTGGATCTATTTGTTGAGAAATTTTCGACCCATTATACGAGTACATTGGCAACCCTAAAAACGCAGCTCAATGGGTCATATGCAGAGATTCTCATTTTCTTGTACTTCAAAGCTTCCTTCCAGAAGGAAGGCCACGCTCCTTTTCTTAAAGTACTTTGCAGAGATGCGAAAAGGTTTAGTTGATCATTTCCTTACCGAAGGAAAGGCTTGACTCGTCCTTTTAACGAGGAAGGCCGATAGTGTACCGAAGATGCGCGAATCTTAGTGACATCACAGAAACGTCTAAAAGTTAACAGCCAATAGGAAAAAGTGCAATATTATGTGTAACTTAATGTTCTCATGGAGTCTATGGTAATGATATATTGTTGACCTGATAAATAGCATCAGTTGGAAAGTCTGAGCATTTTTCAAATAATGAACGAAGCATTTTATTTGGGCTCGTTCGTACTTATGCGAATGTTATTGAAAATAAGAAAACTGTTTACAGTAACCTGACAGCCAAAAAGGAGGCATGGATCCAAATAAAATACCAATTCAATTCGCATTCTTATATTACCAAGGTACGAAAGTATTGCATTTGAGTTCATTTGTTTTATACTCAGTATCATCTGTAATATACATTTAATCAATTACAGAAGATGGAAAACAGTGCATTGCTGTTACTTACATGTGTTAGGGAAACGTTTCATGTTCTGTTAATCATAAATGTATGATCCTAAATATCTATACGGGAGAATAGCAGCTGTTTGCATGTTCACACCACACAGCAAGGTTACAATGGAATGAATTGAATTGTTTGCAATAACATCAGAAAGTAAGTAAATTGTAGTCTCATTATTCAACCGAAATACACGTGACTGTCAAACACAACCTCGGTGTTTTGGCATAAGCAACTTAGAAATAATCGGCGAATATGTATTATTGCAATGCTGACATGTTAATTATGAATGAAATGAAAGTAATTTCATAGGATCTTTTGAGTTGTATGTATAACATTAAGCACACTGAAATAAGGGTAATTATTAAGAGTAAGGGCTTTTCTGAAGAAAAAAAATTCCCGAAAAATGATATATTTTCACTCTACTAATGATGCAGCACAAGAATATACAAGGGGCATTAACATACGACTAAATTCTTAATATGTGACCACCTAACCTAACAGAACCTAACCCCATGATGGGTGAATCACTATTTTACATTTTTAAGCTAATCTACGATTGTAGGGTTTTAAACTAACCTAGGAGTTTAGGGTTTTACACTTACCTAGGATTTTTAACTAACCTAGATTTGTTGGGTTTTACAGTAACCTAGGGTTTTTGGGTTTTTAACTAACCTAGGTTTGTTGGGTTTTAAACTAACCTAGGATTTTAGGGTTTTACACTAACCTACGATTGTAGGGTTTTACACTAACCTAAGCTTTTTGGGTTTTACACTAAGCTACGAATTTAGGATTTTAGGAGTTTAAAGGAACCGTAAAACACCAAAAAAATATCAATTTAATCACCTGATATAATTCCTCTGTCAACTGCCAATTCAACCTTACCTCATTCGACAAAATATCGTGTTGCACATATCTGCCACATACGCGAATATAACGCACTGAATCACTAGTTTTCAGCCGAATATAACGCAATAAAACACTCGTTTACAGTCAAATATAACGCACAGAAGTACTCGTTATTACTTTCTCCGTTTTTAAATCCCTCGGATTGGGACGGCAGAACTAGACCCGGCATACGCAATGGCGACTGATATTTTTTAAATTGACCATTAAAGGCCCGTAATGACATCCGTGGCCGCTAGGTACGTGGAATCAGCAATGCGCGGCGATCAATAATGGCGGTAGATGTTAATAGACATAAACAAACCGGGCAAACTGCTCGTACATTTCGCAATTTTTTAAAATATGTTCTACTTATTTTAACATATGAACAAGATAAGCTGTGCAGAACCCAATAATGCAACTTTTGTTGGTCTAGGACATTTCATTCAGAAACGTAAACAAACTTGCTAAACTGCTCATTTCGCAATTTTGTTCAATTTTTTAAAATATTTTCTACTTATTTTAACATTACGCCCTCTGGAATATGAACAAGGTAAGCTGTGCAGAACCCAATAATGTATTTTTTATTAGCCTAGGACGTTTCGTTCAGAAAAGCCCCTACTCTTAATAATTACCGAAATAAGTCCATTTGCTTTATGTAATAAACCTTTGATGCATATGAAATGTTATAAAGTACATTTACATTACAATGTACATTATTATTATTTGTGTACTATCCAATTGAGCACACACTTACCATGTGTTTGCTAAAGCCAGGGTTGCAATTGATTTATCACAGAAAATAGCACACAGACAAAGTGGAATGTGTGTGTTATAAAACTAGCTATAAACATGATTTAGCGAGTTCCCTGTAAGTTTCACTTTGTGATCATTGAAACTGAGTTATGTATTGTTTGTGTGTTTCAGCCCTCCCTGTGGTGTCACTGCCCTCCAAATTGCTGTATGTAATAACTTTTTTCAAGTAATGTACTATTTGTGACAATTTGCAACGTACCACTGCCCAGCTGAAGAAATACTGGGACAATGAGAAAACCAAGCGGAAGAAAACCCTTGTTCTTGCCACAAGACAGCGAATGGCTACCTTTTGTAATAGATTTTGTGGCAGATCCAGAGCTAGAAATAGCTTTGGGCGGTGTGCTGCATTGTGTGGATGATGCGGTAGACTGTGACATAATAGTTTGTACAGAAACTGACGCTTGTGTTGAAACTGTTATACCACAGTCTAGCGAGAAAGGCTGCATATCAAATGCCTAGCTGGTAGTGAGTGCACCAGATGAGGCCTCTCGGGGCATTATTCCACCAACACCTGTGTCTGGCACGCATACTAGACAAAACTGTAGACATACACCAACCATAGATGTGGAGTTGGAATATAGGGTTTCAAATCTTGAACGTTCAGACAAGCATGCACGAAAAGTCCTAGCAATGCAACAGGCATAACACAGGCTTCGAATGAGGGTAAACAAGACATTGGCAGAGACTGAATAACAGTGTCTTGCCAATGAACAAGCAGAGGCAGCTCGGGCAGTTCGATGCGAATTGCGATCAGAAGAGTGCAGAGAAGAGCTTCATGCACAGCAGATGTGACATACTGAGGAACTGCACGAGCTGCACAAGAAGCTCCTCACAGAATAAAATGATGTATTGAAAAAACAACTTGTGAAGTTGTTTTTATGATTCAACATTGTGTGAAAAATTGTGACATGGTTATAGGCCTACTGGGGAACTCGCCATGTAAAATAAAGAGTAGCATATTGTGTGCTGTACCTCCAGATGTTTACCACCAGTGATAGATCTCTAAGGTGATGTGGAAACTGCCACAGAATGAATAACCACAATCAGGTAAGTGCTTTCTTGTTTTTTTTTGAGCTATCAAATGTGCATGACAGCAAATT
Organism: Clitarchus hookeri; assembly: GCA_002778355.1. Lineage (NCBI taxonomy): Eukaryota > Metazoa > Arthropoda > Insecta > Phasmatodea > Phasmatidae > Clitarchus > Clitarchus hookeri. Next base: position 653,406 of record NQII01000153.1, on the reverse strand, counting down.
AACAAGCACTTTGAATTCTATACATATATATTTATTTTACGTTATAATTATATAGATCACATATGAGCCATCACAGTTCAGGTGACGTGGAGCAGGTTAACACAGTACACTAAACACACATAACATAGTTAACGATAATCAAACCCTACACAAAAAAAATATAATAGTTTCCAATAAATAAAAAAATTACAAAAACAAGTGTATGTTACCAATTGTAACCCTAATTCAATACAACATAAGTTATTTTTAAAGCCAAAATACACATGCATAGTTTTGTATTTAGTATTAAGCACATTTACACACACACATTCACAAAAACTTTCTACATTTTCGTAAACTCAACATATTCGTGTAATATATTTAAAATAAAACAGATGAATACACACATTTTAATACACTACACCAATAAAAATACATATACACCCTGCTGCAGTTATACTTCCGAATTTTTTTTATTACACAAGCAGTTCTTGAAAGATATATTTAAATATATTTTTCAAGGCTGCCGTATTATTTATGTGGGTAATAGATGACTGTACATAATTGAGAAGAAGAGTACCTATATGTACGGCTCTTTACAAACTGTGCTGTGGTGTTATTTTATTTGAATTTCTAGTGATATGATCATGAATTTTTAGCAAGTATTTTTCTACAATTTCATTTTACAATTCGCAACTTAAATAATGTTCACTTACTTGCGTGTAACATTGCCAATACTGTTATAAAATTAAGTATGTCAAGCTGGTGACATACCATAAAATGTTACAGTAGAAATTGTTAATTTAATTTATTTCTTATTCGTCAATGAAGTAAAATATGATACATTATTATAAGGAAATCAACAATAACTTAAAGCATTTTAAATGATCACAATAGACTGACGCGTGGGGTTACCAGAGTTGGGATGTAATAATTATGTATGTGCCCGGCGCCACAGTTCTGCGGTGAGCTGATGATATTTAGGGTCGTTCGGCCGACGGCCTAAGGGCTCTGGTAACACACCATCAGATATTATGAAATTGCGAGCTGTATGGCCACTGCGCACGCCTGAATTAATGAACGCACTCACGTTTTATCTGGAATATGATTATTTTATTGAACACTTTGAACACACACATGGTGACCACATGGTCATATAATGTAACACACTGCTGGATTATAATTAAGGCGCGTGATGCTGCTCTCTCCTCGGTGCGATGTAACATAAAAATACTAGTTATTTCGTGGATGATGTGATGATACGATTGCTGAGTAAGGTTGCAGCCTGAGGGGCTGACACCGAAGTTCTTGTGAAGTGAGAGACTTACCACGTCCGGCCGCGTTGAAGTGATGCTGACAACTAGACTGAGAGCTGTGCCGGCTTGTGCTACCTAAGCGCGGCCTTCACCTGATGGTAGAAAAATGAAACACAAATAAGACTTAAAAATGCTAATGAGATGTAAAAATTATATACCTTATATAAACATAATCAAACACAATTGCCCTATACAATTTACATAATAAAACACAATTATATTAATATTAAATGTTTGATGCAGCAGCCACTGTGTTGCCAACTTAACAATGTCACATGTCCCTGGCTGGCTATGTATGTGATGACTGTTTTGACACACGATAATTATGGTATACATAAATACTGAATAAATACATAAAACCCTAAATAACTGTACTGATGCGCTCCGATCAATAAATAATAATGATTAGATTGTTAAGTTCTGAATAATTACTGACACTGGTTAAATTGATGACACAGTGCACTATCACACATCGACAAATACACTTGATAGACACTAAATACACTATCACTCCTGCACACATGTGCGCCGGTGTGGTGCATCCGGAGCGGAGGACACTACGGCGGCAGTCACAGTGGGCACAAAGGTACCAGTGAACGCCTGGTTCACGTCAAGACAGATGTCATTACAGTACATTACATTTAACAATATAAGCAAAATACAATGCATCTAATACGAATATCATTAACTCATTCAACATAAATATGTAGTATATAAGTAAGGCTTAAAATTCACATTCAATTCATAATATTAAATGCATATCTTTATGCTGTAAGGACATGCGTACCATAAACCTTATATGGTATTAAGAGATTACTATAACTGTTCAGAAACTACAGAGAAACAATTAAATTACAATAACACAAACCAAATCATATCTTTATAAAGTGAGGCTTTACAATATGCAATAATAGCATTAAACAATACAATGCAGTAACACACAACACACAAAAAATGTAACCTAGGATTATTTGGTGCATGAATAGTTGTCAGTGTTGATGTAAGGGAAGTTGGTTACATTATCACAGTTTTATATTACCCTAGCATATGTGTATGTTGTCTATAATAATATAAAGGAGAGTGACAGTCGTACAATGTTCTGTCGTGTAACAGTTCATGTGTATTACAAACAATACCTGACACTAGTGCTGACACAATGCACCTTCTTCAGTAACCTGCAAAGATAACATATAGGATTCTTGAACATACCGCTTTCAACCAACTACCTTTAAGCACAGATGTAGCTATTTCAAACTACTGTAGTGCATGTATTCAAGTGCTATATGTAGACNGCAAAGATAACATATAGGATTCTTGAACATACCGCTTTCAACCAACTACCTTTAAGCACAGATGTAGCTATTTCAAAATACTGTAGTGCATGTATTCAAGTGCTATATGTAGACATATATATATATATAAACCCCTAATATAACAGACAAAATGGGGTTGAAGGTTGTCCATTTTAATGGAAGTCTGGTTTANATATATATATATAAACCCCTAATATAACAGACAAAATGGGGTTGAAGGTTGTCCATTTTAATGGAAGTCTGGTTTATAAGAAAGTAGTTCTGAAAAGTTGTATTTACATCAATGAAACAACCGAAATGGATATAAAACGTGTTTATTTTACATGGTATAGGCAAATACAGTTATACAAAAGCAAGCATACGAAGATCATAAATTAAAAATACTATTTGATTCTAAATAACTACACTGCATTCGCAACTGATAAATTTGATTGAAATAGAACAATATGCGATGTGCCTGACGTCAACATTATAATGCCTGGAATTATAGACAATTACGCTCAATCTCCATATTTATCATACATAACAAGATGATTTTCACATGATATTCCATACTAGGACAGTTCTTTAAAAACATATACATAGATTATCCAAAAATAAAGTTCATCAAATACTACCACAACATATTAATGCAACAACTATGATCAATAGTTTTGGAAGGCTATCCTTTAAATGTTTTCTGAATAAATGGTATAAGGTTAATGGCACAATTCAAGTGGCTACATTTCATTGTACAAAAGGATACAATATTTCCTTGTTTTGAAGCATTTGTATATAACACACATAAATTGTATATTATTGGCATGGTATTGTATTAGTTAATGGTATTGGTATTTTGTTTGTATTGTTATGTACTTTGAACACATATAATTTACTCATTATGTGTTTTTGCAAATGCTTTACTTGTTGATAGGTTCTTATAAGATGTATCATATTGACCAATAAGAAATAAATAAAATTCATTATTTGTATTTTAACATTTTATTGTATGTCACACCAGCTTGATTAATTTACTTTTATTATAACAATATTGGCAATGTGACATGCAACCAAGTGTAAATGTAGAAAGATTATTNGCTTGATTAATTTACTTTTATTATAACAATATTGGCAATGTGACATGCAACCAAGTGTAAATGTAGAAAGATTATTGTGTGTATAGACTTCCAACAGCTTGTTAATTTGCTGCCATGCACATTTAATAGCTCAAAAAGGAAAATGAAAGCACTTACCTGATTGTGGTTATCCATTCTGTGCCAGTTTCCACATCACCTTAGAGATCTACCACTGGTGGTNGCTTGATTAATTTACTTTTATTATAACAATATTGGCAATGTGACATGCAACCAAGTGTAAATGTAGAAAGATTATTCTGTGTATAGACTTCCAACAGCTTGTTAATTTGCTGCCATGCACATTTAATAGCTCAAAAAGGAAAATGAGAGCACTTACCTGATTGTGGTTATCCATTCTGTGCCAGTTTCCACATCACCTTAGAGATCTACCACTGGTGGTAAACATCTGGAGGTACAGCACGCAATGCGCTACCCTATATTTTACATGGCGAGTTCCCCAGTAAGGGTATAACCATGTCGCAGATATTCACACAACGTTGAATCATAAAAACAACTTCACAAGTTGTTTTTACAATACAGCAACATTTGCTTACGTGAGAAAATGAGCATAAACAGCTGGAGAGATGTATTATTTGTAAGGATTAATTCTAGACAACAGTAGTGATTCTCTGTTAAAAATTCGCTGAATGAATATAGCTCTGACTTCAGCTCCACGACTATTCCGTGGTGCAACATTCTCCACAGCAGGAACGGGAGGCATGAATTGATCCTCGTCAGTTGGAGGCGTCCTTGCACTAGAGGTAGTCTTGCGGACAGTACTGCCAGAGTTCCACGCAACCCTTAGGCTGGTAATATGTAACTGCTTTGAGAGCTTTATCCAGATAACAGCAGGGGTAGCACGAAATGCGGAAGGATTACATCACAGGGAAACAGAAACACGTGGCCCGAAGATGGTACGGTAACCCTGCCCTCTTCCGCTAGCACAGAGAGACCGACTACGGACACAGTGGTGCGCAATGCAGCAAGCGGAGTAGCGACCGGCCGAGCAGTTGATGTCCTAATGGCGACACCACTGGGGTGCCAACATCAAGCAACAATGCTACCAACTCCCCTAGACTACTACCAAGTGCCTGCCGATACGGCGCCGGCCAAGTGATGCATTGCTAAAACGAGTGTCCAAACTGGCCCAGCCCAGCCCAGGGGAATGGAGTACCGGGGTAGGGAGAGAAATTATATCCTATCCTGCACCAGCCAGCATCATCACAGAACTCACAGACAGAACACCAAGCAATCAATAGCGGCAAAAAAATACCCCAGACAAACCTTTCAAAATTTCGATGCATTTATGTGCATTATACTTAGCTTCAATCAGTGCAACACAGTAGCATTAATCGATAAGCAACCTCGCATAACTTCATTAATGAACGACTTGTTAACCAACATCAGTTGCAGAGCAAGTTATAAGATATTCAATTAGCCATGCATGCAGGGAAACAGCCAGGCCATTGGTGCCGTCACACTGATGTTAATCATATGGGACATAACTATGCCTTTTCATGCTTTGGTAATTCCGGACTTACGAGAAGACATATTCCTTGGAGTGCTATAACTTAGAGAGTAGAGCACAGTGATTGAAGTGGCTAACGACCACATTCATTTCGGAAAAGTGCAACATGTGACAGCATACCATCTAGGCTACAACCAATCACTCGTCGACAGTGAAGTGCAAATTAAGGAATCCGACCATGTGGGGCCCGAACAGTTCCAGAGTAGTGTGCAACTAATTCTCGATGATCACCGATATGTGTTTATGGCTGCCAACCTCCTGCAACACACCAACGTCACATAAATTGCAATTTCCAGCCATGCTTGGGGAGCTACTCCATGTCATGACACGAGACTACAATGCCTACCATCGTCAGATCAACGAAACAGGTTAGTGAAATACTTTGTGATGGTGTAATTGAACCCTCCAGAAGTAACCAAAATTCAGGCATCAAGCTAGTGCCAAAGAACGATGGGTTGTGGTGGTTCCCTGTAAATTTTCGCCCACTAAATCAAATTACTAAAAATTCCATTCCACCTGTGATCAACATAAAGAGGACCCTTAATTTGCTTAGTTCAGGCAAAGTAATGTCATAATTTGACCTAAGACCAGGGTACTGACAAGTAGCAGACTCTCACCGAACATCACAAAATAGAGATCAAGATACCGGATGAGAGGAGGTACCAGTTCTGCGCCATGCTGTTTGGCCTTAAATGTGCCCCAGCGACCATCCAGGCTGTGATGGTCCATGTCCTAGATGGGTAAATTGGAATATTTACTCCCGCATAACTAGATTATGTAATAATCTGCCAAAACACATGGGAGGAGCACTTGCAACACCTTGTGCTAGTGTTAGAACAATTTGCAGTCAGTGACTTAACCTGCACGAACCACAAACATCACATTGGCAAGACGACCATTGATTTCCTGGGGCACATAGTAGACGAACCAGGCAACCGACCGAGTTCAGATCACTTGTGGATCCTTCAGTAGTACCAACCCCCTGAACACGTAAGCAATTGAGGATGGTTTTTGGCTTATTGAAATAGGTGCACCAGTATACATTACAGTGCAGCTCACTGTACTGTTATCAACACAGCATAAATTTCAGTGTACCCATGATGTGGAGAAAGCATTTAACGATATCAAATTTTGTTTCAGTCAGTGTCACACTTGCTTGTCTCGACCCCACGAAACACATATATCTTCAAAGAGATACAAGTTAGGAAGGACTAGAGGCCATGCTGCTGCAGCTGATGGAGGGGGAGGAGAAACTGATCCTGGACTTTAGAAGTGCTAAGTTCGGACCTGATGAGGGAAGGTACTATGTATACGAATGTGAGTGTCTAACCATAATCTGGACACAGAAAAAATACCACCCATATTTAGGGTACCAGCGGTACACACTAAGGACCGACAACTGCAGTTTAGTGCGGCAGCACATAATATGGGAATCAAGGAGCAAATTAACCCACTGGCCAATGCTCACTAAATCAAAAAGGTAAACTTTGTGGTCAAACACGTTTATGGGGTGGAAAACCAGCCCTACGGATGCTCTATTCCATTCTCTCAGAGACGAAATCTTTGTGAATGAGGAGGAAGAATGGGAAACAATGCTGAATCCGGTAAAACCACACAACCTCGGCATGCATGTGTGCCCTTCCTGTCCAAATCAGCTGTCCTTACATGACGATGTAATACATTTATCTACGGCTGACAAAATGTATGATCAGGTCATATAAGCAGAAGCCATTTCACTTAAGGCAGTACGATGATGCTACAAGTGCGGACAGGGGACCATAGAAAGGTGTCGCATAATAGATAACATGCTCGAAACCCGACCAACAGGAGGACTCGGAGAATGGAAGGTAGCAGAAAGCACATGAGAAACAGTGGTAAATTTCGCACACAATAATAATCTGACCGGCCACCCTGGTGCAGAGAAAATCCACCACAATATACTATGTAAGTACCACTGGACCAGCCAAGCCTGTCATGTGCGCGAGTATATCTGGAAATAGCTGCTATGCAACATGTGGAATGTACGATACAGTGATGGGGTACAGAAACAACAACCAAGGCTACCGTAAAAACCCTTTCATACCATCCCACTCGACTTAACATATCCATAGCAATGCAGTGCGAAAGGCAAGCAGCTTATTGTGGTCATCACCGACCTGTTCACCCACTGGATAGAGGCCTACGCAGTCACGAGCATGCACACCAACACCATCGCGCACACCTTAGAGGTAGAGGTTTCCCACTGGTAAGGGTTTTCCCAGGGGTCCTTAACATAAAATGGAACGCAGTTCACCGAACGGAAGTGGCAAGACATGTCACTGATAGAGAGTGTAACACTGTACTACAGCCTTGTACCATCCAAGGGCCAACCCAACAAGATGTGGAATCAGGAACTCAAGACCCAAATGCGGATGCCCATAGGCAATGAGCATGTCAGATGGCCATACAATTTACTAGCTGCCCTATTCTGCCTACCGACGCACATAAATGCTGCCACAGGGAAGTTATCTGCAGAACTAGTCCAAGGTAGAAACCTCGCCTTCCCTGGTGAGTGGGCGTGCAAACAGGAGGATGCACCAACAAACACCCTCACGACATGCGCACTGCATAAAAGCGCACTCCATAAGGCACCCAACATGAAACAGCAGTATGGATGCAGTTGGCTACAGACTACAAAGCAACCTTCATGTGATATCACAGGTGACACAGTGTTCATGAGAGAATAGCCATTGTCCTCAGGAAAGAAAAACTTCTGTTCTGGTTTTGCATCGAAATAGAATGAACCATTTACAATTATCTAGAGCCTCAGCCTAGCAACATAATGTGTCTGCATTAGACTGCACAGAGTGGTAAAAGCGCACAGAGATGGCATCAGCCTGGCATCATAAGGTGAAGAGATGCACGCGATTGCTCCATGACAGGATGGAGTAGCAGCTTCATTGGTTCCAACAGCGAAATCATCGTCCATGCCGATGCCCACAACGAAATCATGTTGCGACGAACATCCAGCAGAGCTGAGATGCCTCCCATGTCCAGTTCACTCTGTAGCAGAATCAGCATTATCAGCATTATGAGCCGCAACAGCGATGTAGTCACCCACACTGGGGCCCAGCATGCCAACGACCACCTGTAGATCAAGTGTGGACGAACATTCAGCAGCCCTGGGATACTTCTCTCGTTAATCTGACTATGTAGCTTCATCAGCATAATCAGCTGCAGCAGCGACATCATCACCCACACCGACGCGAGCCACCAGCAGAGCTGGGGTGACTCCAGCATCCAGCTCACCCAGCAGCATCATCATCAGCACCATCAGTCGCAGTAGCGATATCGTCTCATAACCGACGCCTGGCATCCCAATGCCTACTAGGAGATCGAGTTGGAGCGAGCTTCCAGCAGAGCTGGGATGCTTACTGCATCCATATTTCCATTTATCACCACCAGCACCAACATTCGCAGCAGCAGCAGCATTGTCCATCCCACTGCCTGGTGTCCCGAGGCTTACCAGTGGATCGAGTGTGATTGAATGTCCAGCCAGGCTAGGACGCCTCCTGCATCCAACCCCAGCTGCAGAACCATCATAACCATTAGCCACAGCAGCGATGCAAATCCTAGCATCACAATGCCTCCAGGAGAGCCGAACAGCAATGGTTTGAGAGGTGTTAGCCATTCATCAGCCCAACTGGCAGATCCACCGACACCTGACTGAGTACTGGATAGCTACAGCAGCGATGTCTCAGGTGTTATCCGACTCTATCGCCAGTGATCTCACAAGAAGCAATAGCATTACTGCTTTACCAGCAGCGATGGTGTCAGTGTTCCTATGAGGTCAACAGATCTGAGATGGCGCACCTTGGTGGCCCAGCAAAGACAGAAGCAACACTACAGATTTAGTAAGCCCGCACTGCCAGCGCGAAGGCCTACCCTGGCAGAGATGTACCATCTGTGGCTGTGCCCCCAGCGGACTCCGTCTCGGTACCTCTCCTCCAACAGCGACTGATGTTAACACCTACAACAGCAGGCATAGGGAGTCAACAGAGGGCTTACGAAGTTAGAGCGTTTTACATCGGTCGTGCCTCCTATCCCTTTTGAACCCCTATTGACACTCTCTCCATGCAGCAGTCCTGTGCACCAAGGCTTGTGGACCACCAGCAGTGCATCAATGTTCAGTGTGAACTGACCAGGTCTGTGCAGCAAATCTGTGTTCGCTACCAGTGTGTTAGTGTTATCCATGCCAACCCCTAGAGTCAGTGTAATGAAGCTTGTGATTTCAAGGGGTTGCATCTTAAATGCAGTGTACACAGTTGAGGTAGCAACTGCATTATCATGTATGTGAATTATTTGCCAGGCAGATGGAGGGAAAATTAAGGCAGGTTTCCTCGTGCGGTGTGTGTCATTGCAGTTCTTTTTCCATGTTGCAATTGAAAATGATACTGCAATTTGTGCCGCATTGTCTCCAGAGTCAGCGAGGCAGTTTGAGTGCAAACATGGCCAACTTACAAGCACTTGCTTTGAGCGATCATGTGATAAGTGCACTTTTCTAGTTTTTAGAGTGTATTGAGTACGAACCCAGTGCAGTCAATTAGAGGAGATACTGTAAGATGACCTTAATGATTACAAATATGGCTGTCACGTGTACAGCAGTGTAATTAAGGCTATTTATTTATACTGTATTAACTAAAATTTTCTGACTTCATATTTAAAAAAATATTGCAGAAATAGATACAATCTATTTTGACCATAGACTAAAGATGGGAAAGACCGATTCTTCGTCTTATACATACTACCCTCCAGACTACGTGTCGTGGTATGCGCACATTATCGCCCTTAACACTCTGGGGCAAGTGCATACCAGTTTTGAGAGGTGTTGACAAAGAACAGGAACGATTTTAAAGGGAAGGTTATCCGACTTAGACACCAGACACAGTTGACAGGCGATGCCATGATAACGATGATGGTGATCTTAGGGCTGTGTGGTTGTCCACTCGGATGTACTCCATTCTCTCAGTGATGGTAATTGTTGAGTCGTCCGAAAAATTAAGGTGAGGTCAGGCTCACTTCATGCCCGAAGCTTGCATACATGCACATTGCAGGCCTATTCAGGCTGACCCACATGCCTCAAGAAACTGAGTAATCATCGTTATGGCTAAGCCGAATATATCAGAATTAATAAAGAATATTCTATAAGGTGAGTTGTGGGGGTCCTGCATCTCTAACGCTGAGAAGGAAGTGCTCTGAAATAACGCAAGCAGTATGCTAATATATATATATATGTGTGTGTGTATTTCACTCTGCAAAAAAATTAAATTACTCACACATTCTTGTGAAACAAATTGCATGGGCACTAGTATTTTTGACCACCAGATGGAGATCAGCTGCAAAATACGCATTTTCATAAGTGGAAATCACATGAAAGTTATTCTCTCCTGGGCGATGCTATTTCCGAGGAAGGTGGGATAGCATCTCCGGGTAGTGAACGATAAGAGTTTCGTGTAAAAAGTTGAACTATGTGAAAACATGATGGCACCCGGAGTGCTGTGTTGTATGTGCTAACCCTGTTTAACTCTTGTATGTTCACTGAAATGGTGGAAGCGCATGGTGGCATGCATGGCAAGCAGAGATGCGCCAAAACTAAATTATTGCGAAATAAAAAGCTTAAAACAAGTCAACATAATTTAAACAACACTGAAAATTAACAAAAGCACAAATGCACAAAGAACACTTGCAATAAAAACAATACTAATGAAAATGAAATGTGGGTGACATCATGATACGAAACACCCTTGAAACATAAACCCTTGTTAGAGAATCTTAAAGGCAAATTTGGGCTGCCAAGAGTGTCTCTCATCTCTCATGTGTTTTACACGTCTCTGAGTTATGCAATATTTATTTTGGAAATTTACTATCGCACTCTGCCACAATATTAACAAAATTTTCTCATACTTTTTCCGTAGT
>NQII01000153.1:615070-642089 GCA_002778355.1 Clitarchus hookeri | reverse complement strand
ACATGAAGTCCATTAATAGCCGCAAGTGGTCTCCAAGTAACTGAACATAACCCTTTCCAGTCAATAATCGGATCCATTGGACCAGAGGACGCACTCCATTCCATGTAAAAACAGCCCACACCATTATGGAGCCACCACCAACTTGCACAGTTCCTTGTTGACAACTTGTTGGCATAACCCAGTAAAGCCAAATTTCGCCGCACTGTCCTAATGGACACGTCCGTCGTACGTCCCACATTGATTGCTTCGGTTATTTCACGCAGTGTTGCTTGTCTGTCAACACTGACAATTCTGCGCACACNGTACGTCCCACATTGATTGCTTCGGTTATTTCACGCAGTGTTGCTTGTCTGTCAACACTGACAATTCTGCGCACACATCGTTGGTCTCGGTCATTAAGTGCAGGTGGTCGGCCACTGTGTTGTCCATGGTGGGAGGTTATGACTAAAATTAANATCGTTGGTCTCGGTCATTAAGTGCAGGTGGTCGGCCACTGTGTTGTCCATGGTGGGAGGTTATGACTAAAATTAAGTATTCTTGGCACACTCTTGACACTGTGGATCTCGGAATGTTGAATTCCCTAACCATTTCCGAAATGGAATGTCGNTTCTTGGCACACTCTTGACACTGTGGATCTCGGAATGTTGAATTCCCTAACCATTTCCGAAATGGAATGTCGCATGTGTCGAGCTCCAACTACCATTCCACGTTCAAAGTCTATTAATTTCTGCCGTGCGGCCATAATCACATCAGACACCTTTTCACATGAATCTATTGAATACAAATGAAAGCCCAACTAATGCACTGCCCATTTATACATTTTGTACGCTATACTACTGTCATCTGTATATTTGCTTATTGCTATCATATGACTTTTGTCACCTCAGTGTATATGCATAGATCCTGTATAAAATGTTTCCCTTGAACATCATTGGGCGTAAACACATGAAAACTGTTACTTCGGACGCCGCTTGACGCAAACAAAAATGTTGCTGTGAATGNACATCATTGGGCGTAAACACATGAAAACTGTTACTTCGGACGCCGCTTGACGCAAACAAAAATGTTGCTGTGAATGAAAAAATTATTCTGGAATGTCCTGTAACGTAGACACACATAGGTTACTGTTTACTGGATTACATAATTTATTCTGAATGTCGCGAGATGTAAACTGTTATTATGACTGTTACAGAAATTACACTTGAACATCATTGGATGTGAATAAGGTAAACAAAGTACCCTGAACATCGTGGGACGTTATTAACTGCGAAATANTACTTGAACATCATTGGATGTGAATAAGGTAAACAAAGTACCCTGAACATCGTGGGACGTTATTAACTGCGAAATAAATTACACTGAAATGCTGTGAGATGTAAGCATGGTAAATGAAGTTAAACTCGGGGGTCTTGGGATGTTCGCAAATTTACATTGCCCTAGTTCGCTGCACTCGCACACTTTTTTTAAACACTATTCCTTTTGAATAGCCCCACAAGTTGCCAAAGCCATTTGATGTGGAGTAAAATTGGAGCGATCATCGGATTTCAACACCTTTAGAGATGTAGCCCTACAAGTTGGGAAAGCCAGTTGATGTTAGGGGGTTCCAGTAGTGGTAATGAGAGTCTCCATCTTACCTCTCTTATCAGATTAAGGAAGGAATGATGAATTTGCCTGTGACCATGACTCAGTGAGCATGAGTTAATTGAGGGTCGTGCGTTCGATGGCTCGTGGGCCCCTGGAGTCATCTGAAGGTCTGCGGTGCTTTTTACATATATGTGGCGCACATGATCAAATATTCCTAGAGTGTTTTCACAATTATGTTAGCGTGATTGTGAGCCACCTCACTTGATTTTACTTATACGTGTCTAGTGCTGTAAGAGTGTATAGCACCCTAAATACTAATAGGAATTTGAAACAAATAAAATGCCAGATAGGGCCGAAAACCTTTACTTGGATCTTGGTTGTTCATATGCACTTATGCTAACACATTCCAAACTTAAGCAGACCCGGATCTCGGTCTGCCGGTGTCCAATGCAGCGGAAAATGGCTTAGGCCATGGATGATTAAGTTGAAAAATACACATGACATGTAAAGCACTGGCTAAATAAGGCGGAGGCAGATGGTCAACTGCTTGGCACGAAATTAAAGAAAAAGTTTCCAGTAAACTATTAGATCATGGAAATGAAGTTTGCAAGTGCTGAAGAGTCCGCGCGAAGCGAGACCTCCATGCTGCCAGCCGATCCGTGCGCTGATTTCAGACTGAACATCATGGCATCGGGTTCAGCTAATGGTTGGCTGAAGCCGGCGCCAAAAATGTGTGGAAAATACACTGAGCCTCTTTACAACTAAATTAAATGATACACAATAAAATTACATGACAGAAATTCATATTGGTGTCATACTCTACTTTAATTAAATGTTTTTGTGTTCGTGAATATGACATCACAGGGTATACCAACACACTAAAGAATTTACTTAAAAAGAAATGAAGCCATGTTAGGCAGTCTGCTGAAAAGGAGAAAACATATTTACTTTCATACACTTGAATAAAATAAATAATTAAATTGAATAAATTATGTTACTCAAAGGGGCCACACAACTTCCCTGTAGTCTTCGCTGACGGACGAGTCCAAGTGTCTCAACCTGAGTGGATTGGACGAGTCTATCCCTGAAAAGGGGTGTGGCTAAACATGCTGGATTTGATATTTAATAAATAATCGTTGCTGAATTTAATAGGTAAGTGGTACGAAGTACTTTCAATGTACTTGGAATTTATTTCCCCACTAGTTCACTTAACTTGAGGTCACATAGTACTAGATTCCTGGCCAGTAGGCCGGTCGACATCCCATTACTGGGGCAGACGTCGGGCATCGTGGCATGAACTGCCCCGACGTTCGATCGAATGGATGGCTATGTACACTGTAGAGCCAAAAAAATCGTATAGGTGTGCGTATGCAAATAACAGAGGTATGGAACCAATCAGAGTAATGCGATGCGTTCGGCAGATAGATCGGTTACTACTGCTACAATGGCAGGTTATCAAGATTTAAGTGAGTTTGAATGTGGTGTTATAGTCGGCGCACGAGAGATGGAACATAGCATCTCCGAGGTAGCGATAACATTTGGATGTTCACGTACGACCATTTCACGAGTGTACCATGAACGTCGGGAATCTGGTAAAACATCACATCTTCGACATCGCTGCGGCCGGAAAAAGATCGTGAACGAACGGTACAAACGACGACTGACGAAAATCATTAAACGTACAGACGTGCAACCCTTTCTGAAATTGGCGCAGAGTGGATTTATGGATTCTCCTGCAAGATGCATGGTGTGAATTGCCTCCTGCATACCTTCAGACATAAGTCGAGTCAATGCCACGTCGTCTTGCGGCACTTCTGCATGCTCGGGGGTCCCTACACGATATTAGGCAGGTGTAGCAGTTTTTTTGGTTCTTCAGTATATTTCGGGGGGACTCTGTGGTGGACTGCTTTTTATTCACACCCCCCCCCCCCACAAGTATTACCTTCTGAGAAGAATAAATCAAGACAGTCATTTGAGTCATGTAGTACATGATAACGAGGCAGGTGTATTTATTTTTCACATGCACTTTCTATTGCACTTGTGTCGAGGTGATTGTCTGGGCCAGGTGTCGGTTAGGTGGTATAAATGACTGTGTAGGTGTAAGTGGTCACGATAACACATGTGGTTGTATGGTTCACATTAAGTGAGTCAGTGCAAGTGCAGTGAACTAGGAAAATGTACATTTGCTTACATCCCAAGACACCCAAGTGTAAATTTGTTCCCCAAGCTTTGTCTTCGTATTGTTATAGTTTAAATTTTGTGTTATTTAATGACATCTCATGATGTTCACAGTAATTTGATTTCATTTGTTCATGGCGAAGGCCATCTAAGTGTAATTTCTCTAACAATCATAATAGCAATTATGTCTAGCAAAGTTCAGAATAACTTTTCAATCCTGTAAACAGTGATTGCATGTGTCTGTCACAGGAAATTTAAGAGTTAACTTTTGACTTTTACCGTAATATTTTGTTTGCATCATGTGAGGTTCAGAACAACTGTTTTAATGTATTTATACCCAACGATGTTGAAGGGTAACATTTAGTATTGGGTCTATGTATGTATAAAAACACTCTGCCAAAGTATGGATGTAAAAAACCATTAAAAAAAAGGACATTTTGGGACAATAGTGAGTGTTGAACAAAGAAACATCTTCGTGTGCCACCACTGTGGAGTACAGAACATGCCAGGCAGCCGGGATAATCCCTCCTCCCCATGAGTATTCCAGTGTGGGCAGGCTATGCATCAGACTACCCAGTCGGGCACATGCGAGCATGATGATCACCATCCCCCAGCCATAATAGTATCCCTCCTCCCTACACAGGCGCGAAGGGAGGGAGGTCAAAACTCGCGACGTAAAGAACTGTCAACATGACAGCATGCATGCCAAATCATGTGTCCTGTGAAGACATTTTAATATCCAACATGAAATTGCGTACCTCTAATGGAAAAATCAAAAACATTATGCCTGAACTGCATATGGCACTTGCTCGTGTCCAACTCGTTCAAGAACGCATTGCACCTGTGCCGCGAACCGGAAAGCATGAGACATCTTGAGAATGGCATATGCCGGGCCAACCACGAATGTGTCGGGCGAGCCTAGTGCAGCACCTCAAAAGGCAAGAGGGTGCCATTGTGCATTGACTGCACTAGACCACGATCAGTCCTGGGTACTATCGCCCTGTATCTAGTAGCTAAGTGTGCAAGTGTACAGCCCCTCAACAAACTGTACAGGTTTTGGGCACAACATTACAAAATTATCAATCATGATGGTGTGCATAGCACCAAATGTGTGGAGGCACTGTACATGATACAATTCAGTGTGTAAACTGTACCATGGTTTACCACGTCTAGTGCCTGCCCGGGCGCAAAAACGCGATGGCAGATAGAAATGGGAACACTTTGTGCGAAAACTGTTCTAAGGCCTTGTTACCCATTAAACATACACCTGCAGAATTTATTACGGGGGTAGTGTTGTCCCCCACCATTGTCATCAAGATCTGTGAAGGCGGGGAAATACAGAAACAGGGGCCTGTGAAACCTGTGGACCAATAACTCATTGGTAGTGCGCGACCGCACAGGACATGCTCAATGTCGCAGCCAGCAACTATAGCTACACGCAGTGCATCTCGGCTCTGCAGCTGACAGTGTCACGCCAACCAGCTACGTGTGTGGAGTCTGTTAATCTGTACAACTCGTTGGCGCATTGTACATGTCTACCAACAGATGTAGCAATCTGGGCGACACCACCAACACCGCCAAAACCAATTGGCTTCCTTTGGCCGCAGCCGCACTCAACACCCACAGCCACACAGAAAACTGCAGAGGATATTAAACCAGTTATGGTGTGTATGGGCAGAAGTGACCAAATTATCTAGGGGGCCAGCTTATGGAAGATACGTGTTTGTGGTGGTGCACAGTCAATCACTATTGCATGCAGTGAAGCGAATTTTGGAACATGTTTCATTGTCGTTTTGCAAATACATATTCATTTTTGTAAGCTCAGAGCCACGCCATTTTAGAAACACAAAATCCTAGGGAAACTTTAACAGCCTTTGCAACTCGTAGAATCAACTCAACAAAGCATTTTCACCCACAAATGAAGGAAATGGAAGTGCTAGAATTAGTGATTGCCACAGTTTGGAAAGAGAACAGATGTGCTCTAGCTTCCTAAATACATGGTAGTATTAAAGATTTCATGAGGTCAGCCACATCATTGAACCAAACAGGTCGGGCCAAGACCCCAGTGATACGAACAAGTTACTAACAGCAGCAATGCATAATCATTAAAGAGTAAATTATGGAAATGCTCGCTAAGGGCGGGATTGAACTCACCCACAGTCATTACAATAGTGCAATCACCTTAGCTCCAAGGAGAGACGGTACATGGTGCTTCTGCATAGATTTTAGACCAATCAATCTAATCACCAAAAGCGCACTGCCAACATTCAATAGCGTCAGAGACGCACTGCATGTACTTGGTCGAGCAAAACTCATGACTTCACCAGACCTCTGCAGTGGGTACTGGCAGGTGATTATCTAGCCAGAGGACTGGGTGAAAATCGCCATAACCAAACCAGATGGGTGTAGATTTTAGTTTTATGGCGTTCCTTTCGGACTCAAGTGTGCCCTGGCAATGTTCAAAGTCATGATGTTCAGGGTACTCGAAGGGAACATAGGTGACTTTGCCCTTGTGTACTTGAACAATGTATTGGTGTAAGACCAGTAAAACCTGTTACTGGTCTTAGAGAGGCCAGCAATTAATAAACTGGCATAAGCCAACCATTAGTGTAACATAGGAAAACCATGCATCCATTTTCTCGGTTATCTAGTAGACGAAAACAGCTGTCGACCCACACCTGAACACCTAGCTATCATGAGCTATTACATGGTGCCATTAAAATGTAAACAATTGAGGATGATTTTCTGCTTGGTATACTGGCTCAGGGAGAAGTAAGTACGCGACTTCGCCATAGTGACAGTGCCACTGACGGGTATGATATCCTCCAACCTGATGTACCAATGGACAGCAGAAAATGATGCGTGATTCGCAGAACTCAAAGAAAGATTCCGATAGTGCACCACACTAGCCTGCCCCTACCCGAGAAAACATCTATATTTCCAAACATACATGAATGAAAAGGGTTTGGGAGACATCTTGTTTCAGCTCGGGGACAATAAGGCATGGCAAATAATTGATTTTAGCAGTGCAAAATATGGACAGATGTAGCATAGGTATGACGTGAATGAGCGCGAGTGCCTCGCTGTAATATAGGCTGTCAAGAGGTACCAAGTCTACTTCGAATACCAGCACTTCATGCTCCGGATGGACAACCGCTGCCTCGTATAGTTACAATCCATAAGAGAAGCATACATCAATCTAACACGATAGGCATTACTTCTCCATTCCTATGATTTCGTGATGAACTTTCATGCACACCTGGCGAAACTGTTTATGTGGAGTAAGATGAGTAGGATGAACTTACTGCCCCCTATAGCAGCCAGTCGCCGAACATCTGGTGAAGTAGTAGCCAGCTGTAATGTCATTGAGGCACCGACAGGAATCAAACAAAGAATGGACGAACTCTAGGTCCAGGTAGTAACTGCCCAACAACAGTGCCCCAACATGCAGTGATGTTAAAACCCAACTGATACAAAATGACGAAGAATGGTTGTGAGAGAAAGGCGCATGCATAGAAACATGGCCACGCCAACCGGAAGTGCTATGGCGTATCCATGTGCCGAAGGACGCGCGACAATTAGTGCTATGTCAAGTGCATTACAGTCAGTTTGCAGGTCGCCCAGGAGCACTACAAACAAGGTAAAATGTGCTGAACCACTTTCACTGGCTCAGAACCACTCATTATGTATGCACATATGTATGCGAGCGCATGACATGTAATCAGTTAAAAAGCCACCACGTCGATTGAGTGATGGAACAACCACGAGTGCCTACAGATCCATTTGAGACCGTTTGACTAGACTTCATGGGTCCTCCCTTACCCATGAACAACTACCAGAAAGTGCTTTATTCTAGCGGTGACCGACTCATTTTCCAAGTAAACAGAGGCCTATCCAGTATCCAGTGCACGAGCACATAACATTGCCTGTGTACTGGAGACAGAGTTGTATGCTCACTGGGGTTATACCAGAGTATTACTAACTCATATTGTCACAAAGTTCATGGAAAAACTGTGGCATGATCTGTGTACATAGTGGGGAATTGTACACCACAGCCGTGTACCACCTACAGGCCAACCCGACCAAGCGTTAAAACCAAGACCTAAAGATACAATTGCGCACGCAGGTTGGGAAAACCACACGACCTGGGTCGAACACCTGCCAGCAAAACTATTTGCCATCAGAAGGCAAGTAAATATTGCCATGGGCCAATCATCTTCCACAGAACTGCAGGGCTGTGAATTGCAGATACCAGGTGAGTTCGCCATCTGTCGCACAGAGAGTGCAGGCGAAGCCGAGGACAACACAGGCCTGCAGCAGCGCCGCGAAGCAAACTTGCAGTCCTCCTGGAGCAATCAGCCACACTGCATAGCAAAGTGGGTTCCAGCATCAACGCACCTGCTGCACAGGCTAAATCCCGGGCAACTTGTATACATCTGGAAACACAAGTTATCAAGCAGCGCAGATAACTATTGCATGGAGTTCGCCTTTAAATGGAGTGGGCCCAATACAGTGGTGAAAACGATGGGATACACAGCGTATCTCATCAAAGTGGGCAACCGAAGGATAGATACCATCCACCGAGACGACCTACGCTTGGCGATCGAGGAGATTGGAGTTGAGATGCCCAGCACTGCGATGCAAAACCAGGAGGTCGTCCAAGAAAACAAAATGAAGCATCAGCAACAACTGTCTGCATCGACGAATCAGGTACATCAACCCCTGAAACCGATGGGAGAACCCTCCGGCGTCTGTTTCCACCTGCGATGCCTGGTGTCTTGATTCCCACAAGGTACACACCAGTAAGGCAGGAGCCCAATGGAGAATCGTCCCCACCAGAAAGTAACACAACAGAAGCCACTGCAGACCCTACCAAGCCAGCCTGCAGCGCCAAATTACCCTGCACCATGACGCCCTCCATCACGACGCCTCACATTATGACGACTACCTACGAAGACATCGCCGATGGTGAGCCACCATGGATACCTGTGGGTGGGAACACCCAACAGGTAAGCTCCTCGCCCATCTGCACTGCGACACCTCGGAGGTGTCACTAAACAGCTGACACTGAGTCGTGGGTCGACCCACACAGCGACAGGTGGAAGGTATCAGGCCGAGACAGCCTGACTACAGGTCACTCTCCTCTCCCTTGCGCTCACCACATATACACCAGCGCCCACACACATGCAGCAGTAGCAGCGAAGATGATACAGCAGAGAAGGGTGGCTCTACCCCTCCAACTACAAACTCCAACCGGCCATGCCACTTACACTGTCCTGCATGTATGGCCTGGGGAGAGGCACCCTTCTTCCTCGCACGCGTACCGCAGTACATCAACACTGAAAAGGTCTTGAACCTGAGCCAGCAGCAGCAGCATGCGCCACGCAGTACTCATGCGGCATTTACCTGCTCAGGTCGCTTCAATGTCTGAAGCTACTGACAACCTGTTGCACCTGAGGGCATGATGTGCCACCTGGCGAGAACTGAACATACCTGCCTCGTCGCAATGTACTGTGACTCGAGTGACAATCTTGCTTTATTCATCTCAAGAGATAACACTTAGGGAGCGAATAACGAACGATCAAGCATAGTGTCCCCCCCGAATGCCATTGCCATCAGGCGCACCATCATTTGGAGGGAACACCGGTGCAGCTCATGCCAGAATGCTTTGTGTCTTCCCCAGTGATGCGACGTCGACTGTCCTATTGGCAAGGGATCCAGTGCTACATGACCCCAAGTGAAGTGAATTAGTGGGAATAAATCCTGAGTGCATTGAAAGTTCTTCGAACCCAGTATTTATCACATTCAGTTAATTTTCTTTCTGAAATATGCAATCGAGTGTTGCTACACACCCCTTTTGTGGGAATGGGCTTGTCCAACCGCCCCGGTTTGGGACATTTGGATTCGCCCATCGGGAAGTTGTATGGAGGTATTTCAGACACACAATTTATTAATTTTAATTAATTATTTTATGCGAGTGTATCAATATAAAAATGTCTTCTCCTTTTCAGCAGACTGTATAACCCGGCCTTAATTCCTCTTCAATAATTTCTTTAGTATGGAGACATTCCCCATGATGTCACATTCACAGACATAATTAACATTTAATTACAGTCGGATATGTCATCAATATATATTACTGCAATTTTGTTCTGTATCATTTTGTTTCGTCATAAGAGGACTCGGGGTATTTTGCACACATTTTTGATGCCGTCTTGAGCCCCCTCCCCGTTCCACTCCCAGAGGAAACTACCACCATTATGCCGGTCTGACTTCAGCACTCGGTCCGCCAGCGTGAGTCTCGCTCCATGTGAAAACCCTCGACACCTTCAAACTTTGCTATAACCAGTTCACTGCAATAGAATAATTTTACCGAATCTTTTTCCATCTTGTACCCGGAGAAGCCACCTTATTTCCCTGGCAGTATTATTTCGAGCACCACCTATAGGAATTTAGCAGCATGAGACCCCAGCAACAACTTGCATCCAAGGTATATATATCTTCTGCAGTTAAGTTTCAGTTTCATTCAAAATGTCTAAATTAACAGTTATCATCTAAGGCATGCATGTCAGCCATAAAAAGGATTTTCAACAAACTGGCACAATAGCTAATAACATGAGGGAAGCCAGAATATTCCTTAATTTCTAAGAAAGTCAGTATACATAATTTAGTTAGAGAGCAGCAGTAAATTCGGGCGGGCGGCCACACAACCATGCAAAAAGCACCAATTCCATCACTTCACCCCCTACCGGCGATGACTGCTGCCTAAATCGGGTGATACCACTTCATTTCAAGCCACAAAATTTTCCATTTTGTTAACTGTTCCTCAACCTATGTGGGTCCCAACAACTCAACATGTCAAATGTAATTACATTTCGCCCTCTTATCTGGCATACTCCTTCCCACGCCTTTTCCTTGCCAAATTCTGGCAAATAAAAATTCTAAATATTCTCCCTTTCTTTTGGAAATTTCGGTTAGTGTATTTACCATCCTCTACACCCAAATCCAACTGCATCAAGATTGCACCTCAGAAGAAGCCCAGGCATCGTGATACATTAGAAACGATACCAAAATGACATACTGAGAACATTGCAATGTGTGGGTAGAAAGTGAACTAACAATAGCCTAGACATGCCATTGTGTTTACAGCACAGGTCATGAACAGTAAACCAGCCATTTTGGAAGAAGTATGATGCCATTGTCGTTACAACCCCACCACCTTAGAGAAGCAGAAGCCGGAGGGTGGTTGCACTTACACTCCCCCTCACATCTCTGTCACCAATCCACTGCTGGGAGAGCATTGATATCAGCTGCAGACAGTATCTGTCTACCCCACCAACAGACTCAGGGAGGACTGCAACATTTAGGGAAGTATGACCTTCGCCATTCAACAGCTATTTTGGCTGCTGTGGTGTGATTTATATGGCATTGCTGGCCAAGTACATCGAGGCGTCGCAACGCCTCTGTACTTACAATGAATATGATTTGTCCCAAAGAACATGGTGACTAAGTACGAAGTGGGCACACAACACTGTCAGTGCGATTGTAAGACCTACCAAACAACAACTAACCATGCAGCGAATGCCAGCGATGATATGGCCATCTCCTAGACCAATCACTGTGACAAATATTTTCATTTGGATTTTAACCAGTTAGTTTCGGTAATCTTCAAAAATGCAAAAGTTTCAAAACTTTTGCATTTCATGTGCAAGTATGGTTATTAAAATGGGGAATGACACATAACTTGTAAATTCACAACTTAGAACAGCCATAACCTCGAATTCTCGAAAAATCCCACAAGTTAGAACTTTCGTAACTTAGAACTGCTGTAACTTAGAATATCACAACTTTGAACAGCTGTAACTTAGAAAGTCATTACTTAGAACGATCATAAATTAGACGGTCATAACTCAGGAACACACAACTTATAAATACAACATTACTGAATCATATCACCATGCGAGCACGAGAAATAAATCACGACTTTACAAATACGACAGTGTGTGCTTACCTAAATGTGCAGTCCTCCTCGTAACAGCTCGATATGTCTCGGGTGTGAAATATTTTGTGTTATAGGAATGTATATTTATTATGATAATAGTCTACAATAGAAAATAGGCTTGGAAAAATTATTACATTATTAATAAAAAAGATACATTTCTACACTAATAAAATATTTGCGTCTCTACTTTCCCAATGACTCCAAAACGTTTGAGCAAGTTTACACAGATAGCACCACATTTACACAAATACATGTATTTAACAAGAGCCTGGCTTAATGTTGAAATTTGTAGACAAAATACGGCAAATAAATTTTTCCATCCAACAAATTTTATTAAATAATCTTGAATATGTTTGAAACTGTATCATACTATCGGGGTTTTACAGGAATAATATATTTTGCCTAGCTATTTTAAAATGATTTTCCTAGTGAGAAGTTTTTTTTTTTTTTATCCACGAAGACATTACAGAAGGGAAAGTAAGGAATGATGTAATTTATTTTCGCTTGTGTTCAGAATTCACTTAAAATAGATATCATCTCCAGACAATTGCTACTGAAATTAATTATCACCATAACCTATTTCATTTCCAGTAATTGTTCGTTATTTTAAAGTTTTTTGACGTAAATTATTGTCGTGTATGATTCTGATAACTGAGACTGTCAATCATCAAAGAAATTTTAGAACTGGTACAATATTCAAATGTATGATGGAAACTGAAGCAATGCAACTATTCAAGCAAATATGGCGGCATTTATGAAGTTTAAACAACGACATTACTTTCCAACTTTATTAGACCAATCTTATTTGAAGCAGTTTGACGGAAAAATTTGACAGTGTGACAGGGGTTTAACAAATATCATACATGTTAGTGTATTTGTTATTAAGCAGAAAATGACAATACATTTTGTAACAAAAAATCTAAGCTAAACTTTAACGTGCCGGAGGCTAGAATATTTATAAAAATTATATTGTCTTACATTTGCTAGCCGAGTCGCGCCCAAAAGTATGATGGCTAAGTAATTTGCAAGAAATTCACTAACGACAATATATATGCCTTTTACTGCCTCATGTCAGAAAGAATTGGATGAAATTGTAACATGTTTTAAGAATTTCGTTTCAAAAATATCGGAACTTCCACAAGATGACAAATTTTCTCAGATTTTTTATGTGCAACGATTATTGCTTTATAGCAGTGTACATTTAAAATACAGCGCATGGCACCACAAAATTATTATTTAAATGACGAAGATCACATGTAATCCAACCATATTTCAACATGTGCTTCATCTTATACAAGTGCTGTCACGAATCCATAAACTATTAAATAATGAAATTACTATCAAAACACGTAATTTTACGAGCATGCAGACCAATGCAAAAAAATTTATAATAATTTTAAACGGACAAACTAAATTTTTCTAATACCTTAAAACAAAATTTAAAAAAATCTAAATCTACTATCAAATAAAACATATTACCAGAACTATGCCTGATTTTCTAAAGATACGTTATTCCTTGAGCCCCTGAAAAAAGACGTAATTTTAGAAAACGTATATTATTTAATAACATTTATACAATATCGACATATTTCATCACCAAATACTTTTCTAGCCTTTTTTTTTTTTTATCAATTTGTATGTAGGTACCAATCCCTATATCGCCCATAAGTGTTGAAATCGCATTTTCGCGAGTATAGATATATTTTGAAAATTAATTACTTTTCTCTTATCAAGGTCTTATATTCGTGGCGGACTGACACAATCTATAATTTTGTTGTCATAATCCTAAATAACCAAGTGAAATCTTCAGGTGATATTAGACACAATTTAAATACACCAACACAACCTCACATCAGCCAAGAATTTCCAACATATTTAATGTAATGTTCTGATTACTACAGTAATTGGAGCACCCCATTAAAATAAGGCGCATATGCCAAATATTTAATGAAGTAAGCCTATCCACGACCGAAATTGCAACCACCAACAGGAGAGACTTTCAGTGTAAACAATGTTGTGCCCTGCTAAACACCATGAACACATCAACAATATACAAAGACTTGTTAACGGGACTGGACTATCAACCCACAAAATGCCAACGACCATTATGCGAAGAGGGCGAGAGCAAGGATGTCATTATGTACTAAGTGTGTTCTGTACATGTACATGGGTGATTTTTACATCCTGTCTAGAGACTAACTGTAGAGGCGGACAAGTTCGTCTGCAGCCAAAGCACCGCAACAGCAAATGTAAACAACACCATGCTGTTTGCTCATTCCATGCTACACCAGCCAGCCATATCATCAGCTCCTCCCCTTCACCGATTCTATCGCCCCTTTATAAGCTGCCACTCGCTGTATACTGCCCAAATCCTCACCTTCCACCACTACTCATTCCATTGCTACCAAAATTTCAACAACAAAATCCCAAAACAAATCCAGCTACGTTTATTACTACCAAAACACCTGCCCAGCTAGTTAGGTCTATGTGGTCACAAAGCAACAGAAGGCAACCAACCACTACAGCATTAATTGCGCTAGGACCAACCAGTATTACTAAAACCACCCTGATTTCAGTCGCTGCCTACTTTCGCTGGCCTAGACACAGAACACGAGTTAGTGTTTTTGAGCCATGAATCCTCCAGCACTATGTTTTATGTGACGAAGAGTGGCAAACTTGCATTGGAGAGCAACTCTCCAGGGAAGCACAATCTTGGTGGCAGTCAATCACACATTATAGCATGCCGTGGGAGGAGTTTTCGCATGCTTTTCAGTGCCACTTTGGAGGCTTTTTTATATCATTCCAAGCATACAGCAGGCTTTTACTAATAGAGCAACGGCTAACAGAGAAGCTCATCCCATTCATAATTTGCAAGATTCGCCTTCTTAAACAGTTTCGCCTACATCTGCTTAAGCATGAAGTGTTAGAAGGAACAGTTGAAACATTGTGATCTCGTACCGAGCCACATTGGTAGTCCTGCTCAACGGCAGGTTAGATGAGCTGAAGTGCACCACAATAATCTTGGAGCTTCACCCATGCCAACCATGATGCAATTGCCACTCTAGTAATGTGCACTGGATCTATGAACAAAATTCATATAGCACAAGTGAATATTCTAAATTTCAAAATAAATCAAAATAGCATTCGTTTAGCCAACCCAGGAACACAATCAGCGTCTCATCATCAGCTTCAAACACTAAACAAATCAGACATAAAACAAACATTGAAAGTGACAGTGCAAAATTGAGCAATGTGAAGTTCGATCAGTACAAGCCATCACCAACTCCGTGCCATTGCTGTGATGGGAATAAGTATTACTGGCATATTGCATGTCCCAACAACTGGTATCTACGAAACAACCAAACAACCAACAATATAACCAGTGGTTCGGGAAATAGGAAGCAGGGGTAAAAGGAGCAGTTATTCGCAACACCCAATTTTTGAGCAGTTCTACTAACTTCACTCTACAACAAATACACATAAAACGAATCAGAAGCAGTCATTCGTTGTTCACATGAATTTTGATTCTTATTAATGATCAACATTGTCACAAAATCATCGACACCACCTTTTCACATAACTTCGTTCAGGCTAATTATGTGATACTAGCTGATATCACACAGTTCACTCATGTCATTCACTTAGCAACAGGCTAACATTGTGGAACTGCTTTAGGAGAATCAACAATTACAGTTCACGTAAGGAATTAGACACAATCACCACTGCAACAGTTACACCAGACATCAGGGAAGATGCCGTCCTCAGTGTGCTGTTGGGTGACTGAACAAATCACCATCAGGAAACCGTGGCCCATCGCATCTATTCCGGCCTTAAGAAGCGACGAAATGTGTACAACCTTGACTGGAAGAAAGCTTACATTGTGCCTGTGGTCTCATTTACAAAGTTTGACAATGACATGTCACCTTAACACTAGTGCTTTTCAGTGGCTCCTCAAAGAATGAGGTAATGGGTTTGCCGCCCATGATGCACTCCGGCAAACCACATTAGTTGAACACACAATCGCTTTGGTGCCAAAGCAGACTATCTACACACCACCACACAGTTATTTACCGCATCAAGCCAAAATCATCAAACCACAAATTCACTAAATGTTAGGTGGCAGTGTCATCCGCAATCACCTTAGCACTAAAAAAAGACAGCACATGGTGATGTTGTGTTGACATTCGACTAGTGAATCAAGTGACTTCAAGCATACTGTCACCTTACATCAGTGTCAGAGACATCCTCAGTTCTCTTGGGTAAGCCAAGGTCAATAAATGGCAAACACTTCCAGTTCAGTGCTATGCAAATTGGTTTGAAGTGCGCACCCACCACTTTGCAGGCCACTTTTCTAGGATGTGCAGTCGATGCAGAAGGCAACAAGCCAAACAATGCCCCAATGGAATAATCGGCTTGAGACAGGCTTGAGTCAAGATTGAATCAAATTTGCTATGACAATCCTCTATGCTTGAATCAAGCTTACTGTGCATGCCAATGTATTTTAAATAAGCTTGAATCAAGCTAACTAGTCTCAAAGGACAATTTAGCAAGCTTGATTATTAAAACTTGCTGCAAGCTAGCCTTGGCAAATTACAAGCATAATGCAAGGAATCTACAAGCTTTCCATTAGTAAGTATGTGCTATTCATTATCAATTCGGCTTGAATCATGTTTGAATCACACATAATATGATAAGCTTGCTTGGCAAGGTAAATTCAAGTAAAATGGCAAGCTTGCAGCAAGCTTACATGCTATCTGAATGCATACCTGTGGTTGATCGATTAGTGCCGACAACCTCGAATTTGCAAGCTGCTACGGAAATTCTTCGGGTTCATAAACTAGCTCGAGGAATATATTCAGGATTTTCGCCATCGCCACTGTCCTACTCACTGCACTCATGTCACCACAGAAGTGGTTCCAGCGAGGCACAACACCCAAAGACATGTTCCAAGAAATTAAATAACATTTTAGAGATTGCCCAACACTTGTAAGATGCATCCCAACCAGGCACCTGCAACTGCAAATGGACACAGCCAGGATGGGTAGAAGCAGTTCTGTACTAGTGTGGGGTTACAATGTGCGGACAAAACGATGACTCGTCATCGATTTTGTACCCACAAAATTGGTCTCTACTGAACAGAGATATGGCATCAACGAGCATGCATGTTTTGCAGTGGTTTCGTTAGACAAGAAACACACTCTGCACAGACAATCGATGCTTGGTTTTACTGCACAACATGCACAAGGGAAGCAGAAAACTCACACATTGAGCACTACTCCTCCAGGCTTACGATTTGATCTAGTAGAATGCCCCTGGCAGAGAAAATCAGCTGGTAGACATACTATACAGATCACCTTGTGCAGACGTCATCCCAGTTAGCATGTAAGCTTGCGGAAATTCTGATATTTTATTAAAATTTGCCTTGCTGATGAAGCTTGTGATTCAAGGTTGATTCAAAACAAATTTCTCATGACTGTCACTAATGGCAAGCTTGCTGATGGTTTGAGTTATGCTTGTAAATTGCCAATACAAGCTTGTGGAAATTTTTGGCTAATCGAGCTTGCTACAAGCTTGACCTGAATAGACTAGTTAGTTTTATTGAAGCTTGATTCAAGCATTTAGAATTCCATAGTTGGCATGATTCAAGTTTACAGGCTTGTCATGACAAGCTTGACTTAAGCTGATTTTGCTATTGGGGGTGGTACAGAACGATGCAGAATAGGAGGATATAATACCACCAACCATATGGGAACCGATAAGCAAGGTAGGCCTATAGAAAATTAGTGCCAGCAACAGAATACAACCTTGCATGGGTTGTTTCAGCAGGTGCTGCATATGCGGCACACATTGGGGACTGACTGACTGACTGACAGTGGCTCTAAGTTTATTGGCCAATCGATGTAAATAATAAACTTTGTTCTTTGCACAAGATTGGAAATATAACGGAATAAGTACATGTTTCTGTTTAATATTCTGCTGTAAACTGGATCTAGTAAAATGTTAGCATATGCAATTATTTTATTTAAATATGACAACTAAATAAAAAAAACTACCATAAGTGGCATCATTTTGTGACATGTTGGTGTCACTTTGTGACAAATTGGGGTGACTGTGACACAAAAATCACATTTAAATGTAACCCTATTGCAGTTGGATTCTTCAGATATTCAGCAGTGACAATTGAACCACTGAACATTACAAATAACTCTTTCGAAATGGAAGGAAAGGAAATGTAAATAACAGTGGAAAATGCTGTGCCACAAAGTCACCCCACATGACCAAAGTCAACCCCGCTTACCATGTAGTGACATTCTTAAATTATTATTTTTATGTTTTTCCTGCAAATTCTGCTTAAGTGAAAGGAGAAAAGTACAAAGTTTGTTTTGATGATAGCTGTATTTATTTTGCACTTAAAATGGTTATTTTTTCCTTTGAAATAAGCTCAATGCCATACATATATATTATTACTGTTTCCTCTTGTACCACCACTGATGGTTATGAATAGGTAATATTTATGAAATAAAGTTATTACTCAAATTTTTGGCTGGGGCGAATATAAATTGCATTTGGAGCTAAATACGAAATTTTACACACTGACGCAGGATGGGATAGTGCCCTCCAGACTATTTGCCACAACGCGAGTCCACCACATCAACTGCACTAGTGTAGCGGCAGCACCGGAGGGTCGACACGAGTGCAGTGAGTGTGTGTGGAAGTGCAGAGAAGTGCAGCGCAACTGCATACGCCCCAACTCTCTGTATATCAACCTGGGCATGTGGGGTTGCATAATGGTAGACCCTGCATATATAATTTGTAGGGCAATTTCAAAGTAAGTGAAAATAAAAAAAGACACCTAAGAGTGTAAATGATCAGTGTTTCAATTTTGTTATTAAAAAATGCAGGTATTTTTCAGCTCAGTTGTTTCAACCTCATTTATTGCCTTCTATGTGTAGATTGTAACTGTTTTTATTCAGGGAATATTTATGTATTTATTTTGTTAATTTATCATGCAAGTGTTAATGCATTTTAATTGTTGCCAGTTACAGGCAAGAAGAAAGTAATGCAGGGCGAGCTGTGTGCTGCCATAGTTCGCGCCGTACATGCTCGCCAGATTAAATAGCTGTCGAGTGTCACAATGGGTAGGTACATGCCACGTAGTGCTCCGGGTGCCTTCTCGTTTTCGTGCCAATCACCTACAACTGCAAAAGTCTAATGTAACATACTGGAACCTACTCTTTCTTCACAGTGAGATGCCACTCCTTATTTCCCAGTAATAGCATGGCCCGAGGAAGCTTAATGCACTTATAATTCACTCTTATGCATAAATGTGTATTTTTCGCAGATTTGCCGTTCTGGCAAGTCACAGACCAGAGTCTGTATAATGTGTTCACCTAGAGTGATGTAAGTGTTTCTGTACAAAAGTAATTATATGCAAGTTTTCAGACTTTGTGTATATTATCTCAAGCACTGTCTTCGGATGTCCCCTATAACCTGCATCCACCCATTTTCACGGAAATTACTGAACAGTCAGTATGCTCAACTCAAAGCTTTTCCAGTTTAAGGCATGTGGGTCAGCTTGAATAGGCATATGTCCGGGCGTTGGCACATCGTACCCTGAGATCGCCTGCCGATGGCGTCTGTTGCCTAGTCGGGTATCCTCCACAAACCACCTATAATAACAATGTTTTTCACCACCCCTCAAAACTTCCCTTAACCCAATGCCACCCAGTCAACAGGC
The DNA here is from genome assembly GCA_002778355.1 of Clitarchus hookeri. Taxonomy (NCBI): domain Eukaryota; kingdom Metazoa; phylum Arthropoda; class Insecta; order Phasmatodea; family Phasmatidae; genus Clitarchus; species Clitarchus hookeri. Next base: position 622,587 of record NQII01000153.1, on the reverse strand, counting down.
ATCAACACAAATAAACAGAATCTCTCAATATTAATGCCAGCTTAAAGCGACCTCTTCGGAACACCAGTGCAACTTGCAGTACACATTTTCCCGATGCAAAACTCTTTTATAATAAATATAGTTTAGTTCCTAACCGGGGTATAATAAATCTTACCACAACATTTTGTGGAGGCAGCATTGGGTACAGCAAACATTTAGGAACGGAAGTTCCCATCATGCTTGCTAGTCTGTAGTCCATCACAGAATGGTCTTAATCTGAGTGAAAACCTAACAGCCCAGGAGAATATGAGCCATTCTACAGACATCTAGCCTTCAGTCTTAGGTAACAGAAGTAAGGATGCAAACCCACAGTGAATGTTGCGCTAATCAGAGTACAGGATGCTGGCTAATATAACCTGTTCGACTAGAGATGTGCTCACTCACAGCATATGATGCGTGAATAGTGTATCCCCCCCCCTTTTTAACGCTAGAGAGCAAGTGTTAAATTACACACAAAATAACAGTGCAGTAGGTCAATCACGTCACATCAGGAAATTTGTGAAACAAAGTGCATTAATTCAAATCGCAGAGCATTCATGGCACCCAACAACAAGCACACATACCGAACAAGTCATTTAGAATAATATTAATCGACCTCATGGAAATTTAACCCCGAACAGCAGAAGACAAGCGATTCATTGTTGTGATAAGCGATAATATTTTTTGATGGGTGAAATATTAGCCAGCATTCAGTTAATGGACAGCAAGCATGGCGAAAATTATAGTACTGCTCACCACCATCCATCATCCTTCTCGTCTCCAGACAGGCCAACACATTAACGTTCATATGCACACCCAATCTGCAGCTCGCAAGGACTACTGCACAGGTTTTACAGATATGTGGATATGACCGCACAAGATCTTACAAGCACTGAGGCCTACAAAATGATTTTGTTTCTCTCAAATGGCGCAGGCAAGTTCAGATCCACAGAAACGACCTCTAACTTGTCATAGCTGACGATGCTGCCACCAATACAAATCCCAGCGCCGAGACACCTCCTGATGACGATGTCAACAACAGTCCCATTCACAAAAGCAACTCTGGCATTCCCGATGAGCTCCAGGGTTCTCTATTATAAAAACACCACCACAGACAGCGAAACACAACCAGAAACCCTGCCACCACAATAACAACAGCAACACAGCCGATGGATACACAGAACTGCTTTTTTATGTCGCGACACCTGGTATCGTCGTGCCCACCTCGGCATGGAACGACAGCAGAACAATGGTACATCACAATATGCTGTGCTCACCTCTCATTGCATCTCGCCAGCCTCAGGTTATATCAATATCACCAGTGTTGGTCCGCCCTATCTGAATGTCCACCGTGTGTGAAGAGGTGATGCACTAGGATGGCACAGCAGCATTGGAGACGTCCACTGCACACTAGGGGCATTGCAAGGTGGACATGCTACCCTCTTGCACAATCATCCATGATCGTTACTGGCGAATGCAAGTTTGGCGAGCATTTAACTGTTGAGGAATGGTGACTAGGTGAGCAGCGATTGAGCCAGCTCCCACCTCCATGCAGATCACAACAGCTGCGCCCATGGACTAAGTGATCGTCCTAGGCCTGCTGTGTAGTCATAGTATCCCATACTGCAGTGGGTCGTCCACGGGGAAGTCGTCACCTGCCTAAACTCGTCAGCATGAGCACAAAGTTGCGGTATGACCTGGAAGCTTATTCTAAGCTATTCGTTAATTTTTCGTATTCGTTGTGTTTCGAAAGCTCTCGAAACGAATAATATCTTCGAGAAAGGCAATTTCATATTCTGTCATAATTCGTTATAGCGCTCCGAAACTTCGGCAATGTTGGAGTTTTTGTTAGTGAAAGCAAGATGGCAACACTATCCACATGAACTTTAACTGTATTACGATAGTTTATTTATAAATTATGAATACTAAGCTTGAAAACATGAATAAATTATAGCAGTAAACCCTTAAGATATTTGGTTTGCTTTTTGGCGTGTTTTAAATATTGGTATTAAATAAATTATATACTCTAGGAAAAAGGTATATTTCGTTCGTCGAGCATGTTATTTGCTGACGACATCATACTATTTTCTAACTCGGCTGGACGATTTTTTTTCTAACCTACTCTAAAACTAAATTTTATGTGAGCCCGTGGGATGGGGAAATATTGTGCCTCAGGACTAAGCCCCATACGCCCACAAGGAAGGGAAATCATACAATCATGCATCGTGACAGCGAGGGTTTGGTGTGCCATGGCCACCATTCGGCCATGAAAACCTCCCAAAGTGTCATTATAGCTAAACTACTATACTAAGAACAGAAAGGGAAAAACCAGGGTCACTCGGGTGGGGGGAGTGGCGCATGGGCGTCTCCCCCCGGATCCGTAGCCTCAGTGGATTACGAAGTATTAGTTTTTGGGCTACCTTTCCAGCAATTTAGAAACTACATTTTTCAAACTGAATTTTTTAATTATAGCACTTGTCATGTTACGTATTTCATTATAAACAACTGTAATAAAATAATAAATACCATCACAATAGCCAGGCTACACTGCTGTTTGCATTGTTCACAAAATAAACAGAAAGAGTTGATTAGTGCTTTCAAATATTTTTTCTAATATATATTTTTATTTGTTTGTAATTGATGAAGGCACTTTTCTTCACAATTCTCTTCTTTCACAGTCCCAAAAATCAACCTGTTACAAAACCCACCAAGTTTTTATAATAAAACTTGATAACGAACTCCCGAAGGATTTCTATATCGTTTCGATATTCTTACCGATCATAATGACGTTAAACGAATACTTAATGCGCTTTGTATTGCTCCTTACGTTATTAAACAAAACCTCGAGTAACCACGAATATTTTGTTTAAAGGAAGCAAAATGAATAATTTAGAATAAGTCCCCTGGTATCATAGATACCTACCAAGTATTTTGACATAGTTATGGGTTCGTAGTTCTTTCGTTATGTCCGTACTATCAATATATTTATCAATATAAATAAGATATAGAGAACCAGGAATCCAATATGGCGGGGTAAGATTTCACTAAGTTAGGCTTTACNAGTGTCTTATGTCACTTTTTTTTATCAATATAAATAAGATATAGAGAACCAGGAATCCAATATGGCGGGGTAAGATTTCACTAAGTTAGGCTTTACTTGAGCTTTATAATTTTTCTTTAATTGTATATTTACTTTGGTTTTTTTCATCGCTATATTGTTATCTATGGATCGTATTGTTTATCATCGTGAGTTGAGTTTTGAAAATGGCGTTTCGCGGTGTGAAAGGTGGAAGTGATCCATTTGCGTTAAAAACCTCTAGATATGAACGTTTTGCACAGATGTCGAAACAGGAACAACTTATTGAACAAAAAAAGAAAGAGATTCAAGCGAAGTTTGAAGAACAGAAGAAAAAAGACAGCGAAGAAGCTCAGAAGAAAGTCAAAAGTCCCCCCGGTGTGCCAAAGCCGAAAGTTGTGGCTACCGTTGTGCAGCAGAAACCAAGCAAAAAACCATACTGGAAAAGGTAGGATAAAGAATTACTAGGTTCTCGCACGTTACGTTATGAAAGTATTTTATAAATGTTAACCCAGCTTCTTATATCAAGCCAGCCTTACCAGTTTCGGGCAGAACTTAAGAATGTTTATTAATGTTTAAGAATACCTTTACGAATGGGTAATTATTAAGTTTAGGGGCTTTTCTGAAAACAAAAAAAAAATTCAAAATTATGATATATTTCTACTCTACTAATCACGTAGAACATGAATATACTAGGGGCGTCGCTTTAAAATAAGTACAACATTAAAAAAAATTGAACAAAATTGTGAAATGAGCAATATAGCCAGTTTGTTTACGTTTCTGAACGAAACATCCCAGACCAACAAAAGTTGCATTAATGGGTTCTGCACAGCTGACCTTGTTCATATTCAAGAGGGCGTAATGTTAAAATAAGTAGAACATATTTAAAAAACTTGCTAAATATGTTTGTTTACGTCTATTAACGTCAGAGAAATTATACCAGCCCCCCTACCTAGGTGAGTCAATTTACATTCTTTTGGTGTGTTTTACAATTCCTTTAAATCCCTACAATCCTACATTTGTAGTTTAGTGTAAAACCCAAACATCCTAGGTTAGTGTAAAACTCAAACATCCTAGGTTAGTGTAAAACCCAACCATCCTAGGTTAGTTTAAAAATGTAAAATAGTGATTCACCCATCGTGGGGTTAGGTTCTGTTAGGTTAGATGGGCACATATTACGAAATTAGTCGGACGTTAATGCCCCTAGTATAATAGTGTTCTGCGTCATTAGTAGAGTGGAAATATACCATTTTCCGTGAATTTTTTTGTTTTTTACAGAAAAACCCCTAAACTTAATAATTACTGACAGTTGAAATAGTTCTATTATTACTGTTGACTGTATTGTACACAGCTATAATATGACAATTTTTTATGTATGTTATGACCTGTTTTATAACATCTATGTTCTCTGACTTTTCATATATCCCCGAGCTGTTGGTTCACAATCATATATTTACTGTTACTGGGTTTTTGTGTAGTAATTTTGTGTTGTGTTGCTTTTTTTTTCATATTGGCTGTAAATACTCTTATTTGTTTTGGATCCAGCAGCTATTAGCATGCATGGAATAATGATGTTTTAGGTGCAGTGCCTATATTGTATATTATTACTTTATTTATTTGTGATGGCTAGGAGACTGAGGTGCTCCTCCCACGGCAGCAAGGCTTTTATTGGCATCAGGGACACGGGCTCTAGAGAGGCCTTAGTGAGGCTGAGTCTGTAATATATGGCACTGGGCGTTAATGGTTCCCTTGCACAGGGTCGGACGAGTAGGCCGTCTGCAGGGCACGTAGTCTGGCCATGCAAGTTAATGCCTCCGGGTGGCTGGGGTGGGTGCAGCTGCTGGCTTACCGTTCTCAAGCCTCACCCAGGGCTGTTGTGTGGTCAGATTCTGCTGTACTTGGACTGGTCCTCGCACCGGGGCAGCAAGCTGCAGGGACGTCCCCTGAATGAACAACCTGGAAATTTACCACTAAGGAGTGTATCTTGAGAAACAGTTACATGGATTTGCAAATGCACTGGACAAACTTCAGAAATAAACATGTATTTCAGAGGCAATTGAAATATTGCTCAGCCTACTATCATCTGATGTTTGGAGCCTTACCATCACCACTTCAACAAAAGATTTCAACAGGCAATCTAATCATCACATATCCTTGCAAACCTTTTGGATCCAAAATTCAGAGGGCAACATTTAAGTGAACAAGAACACTCTGCACTGTGGTTAGCTGAACACCATCCTGAATTCCTGCCTGGCATCATGGCCTTCACAATAAGTGATCCTGACTATTATCCTGCTTGTATATGATGCATGCAAATGTTGTACAAAGGTTTTCCTCAAAAAAATTGTAGCAGATCATGGCAAAAAGAATGAAAGCAACTCTTTAAGTTTCCATTTGGGTTTTTTCACTTTTTCTTCTGCTTGCATTCAGCACCAGCTTCTTCTGCTTCAATTGAAAGATACTTCTCTACATTAGGAGTTGATTAGAGCAAGTTACTAAATCATTTAGGAGTTAATAACTCAACAAAACTAGTTAAAGTGCATTGTCATTTACGAGCAAATATTCCACAGTCAGAAGTTTAGATGGACTGAATTATTAATGTGTAATGTTCATTTTGTCTACCTATTGCATGCAACTGACTACTCTGTAGTGTATTACTGGAATACCATTCAAAAATGACCAAGTTAAAAAAGTAGACTTGACACTTGCCGATATCTGTGAGAATGAGACTGATGCAGTATGAATTTCTGGCACTTGTAATTGTTAAACAATTATTTTAATACCTTTTTTTTTTTTTGCCTGATGTGTTACGGCACTGCTTATCCTCATTACTTGAGGAATACATTTTTGTTCTATAGGGAAAACTACTATCTCTTTAGCACATTCATAATGATTTATACTTGTGATCCTCAGCACAAAGAAATGTGTATAAAACAATAAATTTCAAGTGTTTTTATGCACAGATATTCTATTTACACAACTTAGAGTTTTTCAAAAACACAACACAATTGCAGGTTATGGTGATATTTGACAATGTAAAAAACATGATAGTTGTTATATCAATTGTTATAACATAGTGTACATGTTGTGTATAATACTAGCTACACTGCTATGATATCAGTTATTTACCTTTACAGAATAGTTTTGTTCACGTGGGCTGTATCTTTTACAACTTTTAGACCCAAAGGTGTAGTTGGTGTTAAATGGCCAGAGTCTTTAAATGTAGAAAGTGCAGAGTGTAGAGGTCTCGTCGCAGGCAATGAATCCGATGATGACGCTTCTTTTACTACAGCATATTTTAGAAAACGGTAATGATTAAGTTTAGGAGTTTTTCGGTAAAAAAAAAACCCCCCAAAAAGTGGTATATTTCCACTCTACTAATCACGTAGAACATGAATATACTAGGGGCATTAACGTACGACTAATTTCTTAATATGTGCCCACCTAACCGAACACAACCTAACTTCACAATGGGTGAATCACTATTTTACTTTTTTAAACTAACCTAGGATTGTAGGGTTGTAAACTAACCTAGGATTGTAAGGTTGTAAAGTAATATAAGATTATACAATATTAATCAAATCTCCGATCAACACCCTACATTCACAGACTAGATGGGAACCCTATAATCCTACGTTATTTTTAATAACTGCAATCCTAGGTTAGTTTAAAAATGTAAAGTAGTGATTCACCCATCGTGGGGTTAGGTACTGTTAGGTTAGGTGGGCACATATTATACAATTAGTCATACGTTAATGACGCTACTATAGTCGTGTTCTGCGTTACCTACCAATAATCCTAGGTTAGTTGAGAAAGAATGTGAAATTGTGGGGTAAAAAGGTCTGGAAAAACCTTGTTTGAATTACGTAACATAATTACATTTGCACGTTAAGCTACCTGTTAGGATTTTTGGGTTTCACACTTAACTACGAATTTAGGATTTTAGGGATTTGAAAGAGCCGTAAAACACACCAAAATAATATCAATTTCCTGACCAATGTAGGCGGGTGGTACATACCTCTGTCAACGGCCAATTCAACCACAATTGACTCGATGAAATACGCCACATACGCGCATATAACACACTGAAACACTCGTTTACAGCCGAATATATACACAGAAGCACCCATTAATAGGCTAATATAATGCATAAACGTAATCTTGCTAGCTTTCTTAGTTTTAAATCACGAACGGAGCAACACCTAACTCATCACGACCCGCACCTGTAGCCACACACTGGCATACTAACGTATGACCCGTGATGACATATGCGCCCGCTAGATTGCGTGAAATATGCAATGCGCAGCCATTATTAATGGCGGTAGACGTTAATAGACGTAAACATCAAATTTCACGATTTCTTTAAATATGTTCTACTTATTTTAACATTACGCCGTCTTGAATATCAACAAGGTAAGCTATG